>JAACNH010005571.1:0-19835 GCA_019447015.1 Hymenochirus boettgeri
AACAGGGCTGGCTACTGGAAGCAACAGGGATACTGGCCGGGTGGATACTGGAAGCAATAGAGGGCTGATACGAAGCAACCGGGAGGTAGCTGGGCAAATAGGGAGAACTGAAGAAAAGGGATACTAGGACGCAGACGTGGATATGACGCAAGCGGGCTGGATACTGAGAAGCTTGATAGGAGAGGGGCTGGATACTGGAAGCAAGAGCTGGTACTGGAAGAAGGCGGATTACGGAGAAGAGGGGAAGCAGGAGGGCTGGATACGGAAGCAGAGGGGCTGTATATGGACGCAGGAGGGCTGAAATACTGGAAGCAAGAGGGCTGGATACTGGAAGCAGGAGGAGGGACTCGATACTGCAGTATTTTGCCATTTGTCCCATGGATATGACACTGCAGATATTACTTCACTATACACTAAATTGATCCTTCCAAAGGCCTGGAGGAATTGAACATTTTACTGTCACCAGAAAACTGCAAATTAACCACCTAGTGAATTTTTGGTAGCATGTATGAATTTTATGCTTGTACATAACTATTTCAAGTTGAAAATGAATGTTATTTGCAGCCACTGGTATGCTGCAAATTATGCAACATATGGCCTGCTAGAAAAACGATCTATATTTATTTGAATGATCGTATAAAAGTTATTGTATTATATGGGAGATAAAGACGATCGTTTATAATATGGAAAGGCAGGTCAGATCAGGCTCAGGAATTTATCAAATTCGTAATCCTCTGGAAACCTTATTGTATTCAATGCTATCTTTTTCCCAGGTGCAGGCGCATAGTAATTGGATGTGCGCTTAACGGGATCAAGGACGTATCCACACTTTACTATTTACTAAACCACTGATCGCAATTCATACTACATGGGAGGAAAGTTTTATCCTAAACATATGTTAAAGGGTTGCCCGAAATCACCAACTTGTACGGGTTAAAGAATTGCCAGAAAGACAGGCAGATCAGCTGAAAAAGATGAACAAAATTATTAAGGTAAGGGCATCAATCCGACTGTTGGAAAGGGCCAAAAAAAGAAAGCGAAAATATGTCCCGAGGAATAACTCAGGACAGGGGTGAACCTTTGTCCAAGTTATATACCTGTTCTAATACATTCAAGCAGAATATTGCATAAATATTGGCCAGTATTGAGGATGATTAAAACTTTAGGGGAAAGTAAACAGACTGTAAACAATTCATAGTTACAAGAAGGAAAAACCCTATATAAACTCACTCACCCAGGCTGACCCTTACATAATTAAACAAAACCCTTTTCTTTTTCCAATAAGACAGGTTGTCATAAATGTTATAATTGTAAATCATGCAGTAACAGTAATATTGGCAACGTCTTTTACACATCCATACCACTGGGAAAAGTATACCATCAAGGATACATTTAATGTAACACAGAATTCTGTGTATACTCTCTGAAATTGCCCCTGTGACTCTCATTTACGGTGGAAAAAAAACACAGGCCCTTTAAAGGAGATTACAGCGCCACAAAAAGCGAATTAAGAATAGCATTGGATTAACTGAATGATGCACCACAATTGGAGACATGGCCACCAGTTGCAAGGTGCCACATTTTTGTAATAAAAAACAATCAGTTATCAGAGTTGAGAGACTATGATTATAGACCATGTACCCATGGAGTAGTATAGGAGGAGATAGAACATGTATTGCTACGTAAGGAATCTATGGTGGATTTATAAACTTCATGATGTACAGCCTAAAGGCCTGATACAATCGAGGCTTTAGTGCTTCTTCCAAAAAGTTCCAGCCCCAAACGAAAACCGTTAACATACAGGTAAATACCCCCATAAACCCTAAACGGTAATAGTTTGAACTTAAAATATATTAGTCTAAACCTGAAATCCTGCCACAAGTCCTGTTTGCCCCTGTTTCTGCATTTCCTGGGATTCCAGTTAGTACTGTCAGTATGGATTCGTCAGTTGACATCACAAGCCAATGACTGAACGGTAATCCCCTGTCTGCCTCTTCTGAGTCATGCCCAGGCTCAGTTACAGGTTTGCTGTAATTCTCAGGCTGAGGCATCCAGAAAGCATAGCAACATAAAGTAATGATTCATAGGACAAACTATTGATATATCAACATATTTGACGAGGCGTTCTTTCTAAAGATGTTATTATGAGGATGGGAGTTGTCCTTTAAAGTTATAGCACCTATCACTAATTATCACCATGGGTTGTATAACTTTGAATCTTGACCATTAGGTGGCCATCTACATTAGTTGATTGTTCATTACCTATTTAGCAACTGGCACTTGTTTTTCAGAAATGTTTGTCTGAAGAGGAGCCTGAAACGTCAACAAATAAATTTGTGAATTAAGACTGGTGGCCTATCCTATACGATTGTATACCTTTATATACTGTTACCCGCCTTTATTATGCTATTCATATAACATTAATAGGGATATGTCCACTAATTTGTAAACTATGTTTGTTCAGTTTAACAGAAGAACAGGGGGTAGACAAGCTCCTTTACCTCCTTTCTTCAGTTAAACTAAGAAATTAATATCTGTTGTATTCCAGTTAGATCAACTGGATTTAAAGGTTAGTCTCTGAAGACGTTTCGCTAGTCATCCGACTGTCAATCAATTCAGAAAAATCCGTCGGATTGACTAGCCAAAACGTTCTTCAAGAACTTAACTTCAAGTCCAGTTGATCAACTGAAATACCACAGATGATACCATGACCGGATGAATGAGAACTCACAAGCATAAGCAAAACAATAGTTAAAATAGTTAAAAAAATGAGGGGACATTACCTTTTAAACTGGGCAATATCTGTGTTGTCATGCAACTGTTTGTGGAATGTCATTACATGGAGGAGAGGAACTATAAAATTCCCATTTAATTAAACAAATTAGGTAACAAAAAACCCCCACCCCAAAAAAAAAACATAATCACACAACAGTCTTATAAATATCTGTTTAATGTTTGATAGAGGACATACACAAGCGCTGTGTTTATTTCTAATCTGATTACAATGTACACTGTAATTAATGCTCTTCAGACAGCATTGGGGAATGACATTGAACGCCTCCTTTAGAAATTCTAGAGGTCTTTACTGTGGTGAAAATTGTGTTTCCTTGCTCCCGCTGTCACAAAAGACCTGGGTATTACCTATGTTTTTCATCTGGTCACCATAAATGGTACAGTACCTGGGAATCATACAGGAGCACATAACATTGGCTTGGTATTTAACTTCTTGGCCCTGTCTCTCATATTTTGGTTGGCCTGTATAAGACTCCCTAATATACCAAACATAATATGTTTCAATACAAGCTAAATGGAATAAATAAGGGATATGTCACCAGAGTATGAGGCTACAAGAAGAAGATCTGATATAGATTTTAGTTCTCTAGTAGACAAACAGTTTTGGTATATACCAGCCATTTTAGATCTTATGGTGATGTCATATACCATTTCTTTTTCCAATACAGGATTTTTTTTTTAAGCACACCCTGATTATGTAATAGTAGGCCATAATAATGGGGTTGACTGAAGGTGGAAACCAGGTAATGCACTGATCTATTGTGACACATTAAATCGGGAGTACACACCTCATTATGCCACAGGAATAATGAGTGAGCCACCTGAGGTGCATCCCACGTGTGTGTTCAAGACTTGCTTTTTGGGCTGTTCCTGAGGACAAGGTTCATGGCCGTGTCAAAAAATTGAAGTAGGAGACCAAGAGAAATGCTTTCATTTACAAACGAGACATTGTCCTACCATGAGCCAGCCAAATATATACTGGGACAAATCTTCCACATCCTAGGTTATGACGACCCATGTTCTCACACGTAAAGGCGTTGGATAATATTGGCCCTGCAGAACGGGATCTGGAAAGAGTTACATTGGAGACACATTATGACACGTAAGCCATGTTGAGGAAGTTTTAGAAGGATGAGTACTTTTTGGTGATAATACTGTGGTAGTGCAGTGGCCCAAGGCCAAGGCCATTATTAGGACACATTAGACTCAAATATTTAATGAAGAGGTAAAGAAGAACCATCTGGATGAGGCAACCAGCCAAGGAAATCTATGGAGACACAAAAGGCGAGACACAGCAGTACTACACAATTGTGTTCGTGCAGTAGATTTGTGACTACCAAACAGAAGAGTATGAGCCATCATGGGAAAATGAAGGCTCCTTCCACCCAAATCTCTGTTATAATGAGAGTTTTCCAGTCAAAATAATTAAGTAATAAAAGCAAATAATGGAACCAAAGAGGGCAGTGTCGGTACGTGATCCACTGGAATCCAAAGAAAATGAATCTGCTATGAGAGAAACTCACATTAGGATCTGACCAAAATGGATCCACCACTGTAATGTGGCACGATCAGAAGGAGGCTTGACAAGGAATAACTGATATTTCGGACACTGTGTGGGTGGATTCTATATACATTGAACCAGTTATACATATCTACAGAGGATTCACTAGACAAGCCATAAAACTGTTCATTGTGCCCAACTTTTTTAACATAGATCCCACACCTAAACTATTATAAACTTACTGCACACTCTTTGTGCAGTCCCAAGTAGTGGCGTAACTATAGATCCGCCTGCTGATACAAAAAGCTTTTTTAAAACAGTGATTGGGCACCACCTTTACTACAGATTGGTGTTACGACGCTGCTTAGGACTGCACATGGATAGAAGCGTAGTAAGGACTGGATGCAGTATCCAGCGTACAGATTGGCGCATCTAGCCTGGCGCGGGGGGTGTGTGTGTGACACAAGAGCATTCATTGGGAGTTGCTATTCTATTCATACACCAGAAGAGAAAGGTGTGGAGTTCCACCTTAAGCACATGATCACGCCATAGGCAGATGGTCCCAGCCAAAACAGTGTGAGCAGTTTAGCAAGTCCAGGCTATGTGACAGAGTCCCAACCTGCACTGCTCAAGTGTCTTTTTTTTTTAAAAATATTTCAGCTCACCTTTTATTTTTGGTTCCTTTAGGTGATGAGTTTGAACCCCCCTGTACTAGTTTGTTAGCAACAGGTTTATTTTCATTAGCACGGCCTGTGTAAGATTTTTAGAAATAGTCCAGTGCAAGATACTTGATCAAATATAAAAGGGTATCTACAATGAGTTAAAAACGTTTTTTTTTTTTCATTTCTATTGATAGTACATCTTCCCCAACCCACTCCTACCTTTATTATCTCAAAAACTCCTTGTTCTTTGCAGAAGCAGGAGGAGGTTTGCTCGTTTATGCTGCTGTGCTGGGGCAGCTGTCAGCAATGTGCATTATCACATGAATAATTCATTGATTTCAGCCACACCCACTTGACCCCAGTGATGCCTGATGTAAACAAAGCCTTTCCTCCCCGTCTCTGCACTGATCTATTCAACGCTGATAGTGCACAACACAGAAGTGCACACACTTCTGTAAGAGGCTGGGGGGGGACTGTGTTTTTCAATTGATGAAATATATATTATAAAAAAAAGTTCTAAAGTTAATAGGTTTATAAAAAAAACATATGGGGGGAGGAAGATAGGTGGAAAGATTTCAGAGGGGTGCGGGGAATGTTCACAAAGCTGTATTGCGAAGTGCTTGATGGGAGAGTGAGACAGAAGGTTGGATTTTACAGGGGATGAGCTGGAGTTTTACAGCTGTATGTGCAGAGACTTGCTGGGAGGTGAGACAGGTTATGTATTTACAGGGGAATGCTGGGAGTTTCACCGCTGGTATTGCAGTGCTTGATGGGAGTGAGACAGAAGGTGTATTATACAGGGGATGCTGGGAGTTTTACCAGCTGTTATTGCAGTGCTTAACTGGGGAGATGAGACAGAAGATGTATTTTAAGGGGATGGCTGGGGTTTCACTAGCTGTATTGCAGTGCTTGATGGGAGTGAGACAGAAGGTGTATTTACTGGGGATGCTGGGAGTTTCACCAGCGTATTGCAGTGACTTGCCGGGAGGAGACGTGATTTAGGATGGAAATCATCCTGTAATGATCCTTCTGAAATCATCCCGTATATGAGCCTTCCTGTAAATCATCCCTGTATATGATCTTCCTGATTCCTGATGGTTGTAAATGATCCCTGTATATGTCCTCCTGTAAATCCCTGTAATACCTGAGATCCACGGATAATCCATAGTATATGATCCCATCAGTATATGATTCCAGCTAATATGTCCATGTATATAATCCATGTATATGATCCCTTCTGTATATGATACCCTGTAAAGTAATCCCGGTAATGATCCCTCTGTATAGATCCCCTGTAAAATATCCGGTATATATCCCCCCCCCCCCCTATGATCCCCCCCTCCTAACCGATCCCTGTATATAATCTGTAGACCTCCTGCATATGATCCCTGCCTGTAACATATCCTGGTATATAATCCCAGTATATGATTCCTGATAGTAATCCCTGTAAAATGCTCCCTCCTGTATATGATCCTCTATATGGTCCCCTTTCATAGACCTTCCTGTTATATTAATCCCTGTTATGATCCCTCCTGTATATGATCCCGTAAATGATCCCTCTGTATATAATTCCTGTATATGATCCCTCTGCACATGATCCCTACTGTAATAATCCCTGTATATGATCCATTTATATGATTCCTCACTGTAAATGATCCCTGTATATGATCCCTCCTGTGTAATCTAATTGGGTCCTCTGGAGTATAGATTCAGGTTTGGCTGTTTTCTCAATACCCACGTATTAACTACTGAGTTTCTTTTTGTCATTTCAGTTTGTCAGTTCCACCACACCCCCTTCTCCTTTATACCTGCTGAGACAGCAATCGGTTCAGTGCATAGTGACTGGGCTGCATTTAAACTTTTCTATAGCCATCAAGACAGTCACTACAGGATAATCTTACACGTATCTTGGCTACATACAAACCATGCAGGAGGGAGTTGAAGATAAAGTTGGAGCAAGTTCTCTCCTCTTTGCTGTCAGTCCGTGTGTTTAGACTGAACTTTGAGTCTCCGCCCCCACATGACTGCTGCCCGGTATGCAAAAGAATCTGTAACAATGTATCACTGCCTTTTTTGCCTATGTTTTCCCACCCAGCGTGAAAAACGATGCTGCTGTTTGTTCGATGCTGTTAGTTTGTAATCTCATTCTGATACACACTACGTGTAGCTGATTGCGAGCACGACAGACTAGGTGATTACTGTGCTAGGTGCCATGGAACATGTCACAAATTTCCAGTTGGTGGGATGGATAAAGACTAAGGTCAATTCTTCCCGAATACGAAGTGTTTCACACGCATGGCGTGCAATGGTGCACGCGCGTCGGGAGGTACCATAGCGGAGCGTGCACGGATTTACGAGGGGATAGGATGCTTGTTTAGCTTACAGCATTGAAGCTGATAGCATTGGATGGGATTACACAGAGGAGGCTTGAAACTCGGGTTGGTAGGTGTTTAACTCATTAACACTCCATTGGAAGCAATGTTGATGTTATCAGTGGAGATACACTTTAAAGCCTTTTAAAATTGTGGCTTAAAGCAGAAGAACTCAACTTACTGCTTGCATGCAACCAAATAAAATGCACCTTTACAAAAATAACACCACACAAAATAGTTCACCAACCCAGACTAACGGGGTCTATTCATCTAGAAGACATTTAAAGGCCAAAAAAACTCTGGGTCATACCTATGCCCTGTATATGTTATTTGAAGGAAATTATAATATATTGACATTAGCCCAATACATAACGGCGACCAGCGCAGGCGGGCTGCCACATAAACCTTACCGTTAGTTGTGTTAGTCCTTGCCTGGTTCTCCCATGTCCGTGCCTTGTCTTTCTGTTCACTCTAGTATAGATTCAATGTAGAAACTGCAGGGGCACACCACATAAGGGCCAGGGCGTGGGACAAGCAAGTAATATTGTACGGTAAGATTAGCTATTTTGATACCCAAAAAAAGTCCAAGAAGTTTGACTTGAAGCGTCAACAAGAGTGTGGTAGAATAAAAGGTATATAACTGAAAAAAATACTTTGCCTCTCTTAATCTATTAAATTAATCCATGTAAGTCGCAATTTTATACTCTGAAGTATAGTATTTGGAGGTTGAATATAAAGACATATGTCCATCCCAGTCCCAACCCATCTAGCATATCCTCATTCCTGCCTAACTGTTGATCCGAGAGAGAAGGCAAAAAAACCCTACCAAATTTTCAAGGGGAAAAAAATTCCTTTCTGACTCCAACATGGGAATCGGAAATTTACTCTGGATCAACTCTACTTTATGTAGCAATACCAGTAACTTGAAACAGTCCTTGTTTGAGCAAAACTCATACAGCTTTTTTTTTTAATGACCAATGAACCTGCATACAACAACGTCCACTGGAAGCCAGTTCCTAGCGTTACTGTTCTAATAGTGAAAAACCCTTTCCCGAACTTAGAAGCCTTAAAACCTTGTTTTCTTCAAGTCTTTAAGGGATGGCACGGTCCTTGAATGTCTTTTGGTGAACCATGCCAGATAGTTATTGTATGGCCCGTTAGTTATTTATAAACAGTAATTCCTATTCCCACACAAGGGACTTTATCAGCGTTATCATAATTTTAACTTTCCAGTTCGTCTCATATTAAACCCCTATTAATTTAATTCTCTGATACCCCTTTCCATTTCAAAGATGTCCTTTTTGTACAAAAGATTCCCAAATTTGCACTGCAATTCCAAGAGGGCACTTACCATGGCTTGTAAAGAGGGAGAATAACCTTTTCTCCTCATTGAATCCCATACCTCTCTTATACAAGACAATACATGCTGGCTCTGGCTGTTGCCGCCTGGCAACTGCTTGTCCTTTAGTTGGTTGATCCACCAAAACTCAAGATCCTTCCAACGGGTTCACTAAACAGAGCCATTTATAGTCTCAGCACAATCGGGTTTTTTACAGTCCAAAATGCATCAACAGTTATGAACATTGCATATTCATCTGCCACGTACGCAGGCCCACATGGACCAATCTATCTAGATCCCCTGCAACGATTGCACATCCTCTGAAGTTTTTAATGGTCGACAAAGTTTGTGGTCGTCAGCAAAACACAGAAAAAACCTATGGACCAATACCCATTGCCAACTCATTAATAATAGCGTTAAATAGAGTGGCCCAAACACGAACCTGTGGCACCCCACGTAGACTTTAGTCCATACATGATTGAAGCGCCATTAAAACAACTAACTATGCATCCTATCATTAACCAATTATTCTATCCATGTACAAGTGATTTCCCCAGACCCACAGACCTAGCCTTATAACTTCATACAAACTACATCTACTGCTATGCAGAGTTACATTTATACTCACTTCTCAATAAGCAAGCAAGTTAGTTGACAAAATCTATTCCTCCGTAAAATCCATACTGGGTTACCACTTAATGTCAGTCCTTGAAACATACTCTAGAACATGTTCCCTATTAAACTTTTCAGTATCTTCCCACCATAAAGTAATCTTAAGGCCTGTAATTACCTGGCTGTGAACAACTACCCTTTTTGAATATTGGAATAACATCAGCATGTTTCAATCCAGGAGGCACACCTCCGGACATGAGGGATCTGCAAAACATAAGAAACAATGGCCTAGATAAAAAAGAACAAGCTCCTGAAGTACTGAGGGATTATTTTTCCGGCCAGGGATTTATTAATATAAGCTTATTTAGTTCTTTGTACTGTAAAGGGTAAAATATGGGGTTTTTTTGCATTGATAATTTAAGTGTGAACTATTGTTGCTGGCCAGTAAACTAAAAAGTAAATGTCTATGTAAATAATATGTTTGTACATAATGTTATAGAGTATGATAAGTTCATTTTTCAAAAGTTTTTGCCAACCCAGGCAACTATTTTTTAAAGCAGGGTGCTTACCACAACATTCCAGAGTGAAGCTTCTTAAGGGAGGAGCAGCATTCTGCACATCTATTTAAGACAGATACTGACACTTGGTGGCAGTAGGGGAGCTATAAAAGGCTGCCGTCAGCTTGCAAGGGTAGTCTTGTGTCAAGATGTGGTGGACAGCAGATCTAAACAAGTTTCAGTCTTATAATTATGCTATAATTATTAGAAATAGTGTACTGCATCTTGCATATTTTTCTGCAGTTTGTTATTGTATTTCCAACAATTAAAAGAAAAATATACATATAAGAACAAAGGTGTACTGGATAAAACCATGCACTTGGTCACACTCGGTGTTAACCAAAGTGCACCTTGAATCTTTCTATACCATTATTTGCACTATACTCTATGGTATCTGTACTTGGATCTCTAAGTGTATACAAGGGAAAAAAAATTTCAAGACCATTTGCTTTATTGCATCCTCGTAAACTAACTTATCACCATTAATTAATGGTGCCACATTCTCAGTCGTACATTTCTGTACTATTGATATATTTAACAATATTTTTAGGCTTGTGATGCTTTGTTAGGATCTAACTTCATAATTTTAGGCTAGTTTGATTGCTGTCTTGCACTGTTTACAGTTGTTTTTGTAACCCTAAAGGCCCTTTCCATTCCCTCTGCCTTAAAGTTTTAAATGGCCTTTTTCTTCCCTTCCATGTTGCCTCTTACATCAGAATCAGCCACATGGGCGGCAAATTTATTTACTTTATTCCCAAGGGATAAATGTAGATGTGAACTGGCTTAAAATCCCCTTGAACACAGTCCACTTCTGTTCAGTACCTTGTACCTGATAAATACATTTATCCCATTGCCATTCTGAACGAGCTGCTTTTAACCTGGAAAAATTGCCTTCCCGAAATATAAGCCTGTTAACCCAGCGCATGTTCCTTTCGATAACAAAGTCCCAAAAACACCACTATTTCATGGTCACTTATTCCCTAAGCACTTCCAAGTTATATTCTTAAATCGCTCCACGATGTTAGATATACCAGATCCAACAGATCTCCTTTATAGTAGGAACCTCAACCACCGTGAGAGAAAATTATCCTGCAGCAAATTCAGGAACTCGTCAACTTTTTCTGTGATGGCAGTTGCACTACACCAATCAATTTCAGGGTAATTAAAGTCCCCCATAATGAGCACATCCCCAAACTTGCAGCCCTTGCCAACTGCATATGAAGCTGACTCACTTACTCCCTGCTAGCATTTGGCGGCTATAGGCAGATGCCAACAATGACATACCCCTTCCTGTTTCCTAATTCCACCCATATTGCCTCCACTTTAACACCCAGAGGTGTGTGTGTTGCCTTTAATCCAAGTACTTGTTCCTGTCAGGTCAGCATCCCTCCACCCTCTATTAACTGAAGCTCCTTTTATCTCGTAATTACTATAAGCTAACACTCAGACAGGAATTTCCCACAATGCATTTTCATCATTCCAACTTCATCCCCAACTATAGGCACTTGATTGGACAGATAAACAAGTTAAAAAGAATCAGATCAAATATTCTTAAGAAATTCTCACCGTGTGGAATGTGAGCGGCAAGTTGCGATCTTTTGCTGGGCTTTAAAGCCACACAATTGAAAAGTCTTTGATTTTTGTTGCAAAAATCATCACTAAATGTATTGCATTGCATAGATAAAAAATTTGGTAAAAGTGCAGGCAAGCAAAATGAGAACTAAACCCTCAATAAAACCTGGTGGTACAATGGGTAGCATGGGTTGTGCATGGATTTTCCCCATTAGGCACAGATATTGCATCTCCTGCTACTGGTTTTAAATATCCCAATCAACCCTAAACCCCTTCCCTTAACACAAACCCACCAGAAAGGTCAATGAGATATTACAATACCAAAGGTTAAATTGTTCATTGATGAAATAACTGTACAGGGGATTCTATAATAAATCACAATAATGTTAATTGGAAATAGGTAAGATCTCTTTAAAAAGGGGGCAACGACGGAGGATGATCATTATAAAAGGTGGTGAGCTATCAGTAGTGGGTACCTGGGAACTTTACAGAATAAAATGTCACATGGACCAATTAAAGGGAGACTCACAATCAATAAAACCTCACTTGGTATAAAATCACAGTGTGTGATCAAAACAACAGATCCCACCAATGGGGTATTGGCCTGTGGAGGAATTACTACATTTATTTTCAGCTAACCATATTAAGTCTAAGCTTGGCCTGTCTGTGGATGCTGGGACATGTAGTTCATGACAGAGGAAAAAACACGCCTCTAGAGATTAAGGGTTTATATCTTCTAAACCCATTAGATATTAGTGTGTTAGGCCACACTACACCACGTAGTTACGGACCAAAAAAGTGTGCTTTTGCGTGCAAAATTGCATGTGCTAGTGCGTGTTGCGGTGCTTGTGGATTGTGACAGGTGTGAGCCGAATGGGATTAGCAGAACATAGTGGACGCAGGCAGTGCACTAATGTGTACACTAACTAAATTGGCAACACTAGTATGGGTTTCTTAACGCATGATCAGATCGCAATTTAAAAAGTGGCAAAGAGAAGGAGACACACACTGTAAGATGGTACAGAACATCCAATTCTCCAATTACATTAAATTATAAAGTTGCATTGTGCATTGTGCCTGTCTCAGTAAGGTTCTTGTCTATAGTTGGGGGCATTGTTGTTCCCAATATAGAATCCGTAGAATGGAACCCTACACACTGGGGAGTGGATCACCCCATCACCCTTCTGTAATTAAAGTCAGATGCACAGTTAATTATCAGACTCTCCTGGACAATTTTTCCAGCAGATTTGTGTGTGCGCATCACTTTAACTTGTTTGATGGTCCTGCATGGGCGGAGGGTGACAGGGGAAGGCTACCTAAAGTATCACATCACCAGCCAGGTCCGCCCCTTTCCACGCCCAGGTCACACCCACTTTGTATTTTAAACCACATAAGTGTTCATTTAAATTTAATATATTAGACAAAATGCTTGGACACACAGAAAGGGCAATAAATAGCTTGGCACAAGCAATGGCATATGTTTGGAAACAAGAAATGGGCAAATCTGTTGCCACAAGAAATGGGCATAATATGTGCCACACCAGAAATGGGAGCAATATGCTGGCACACACGAAATGGGCATATGCTTGGCACAGAAATGGGGCAATATGGCTTAGCACGAAATGGGCACAAGAAGGGCATTATATGCTTGCCACACCACAGATGGGCAATAAATACTTGGACACAGAATAGGGCAATATGCTTGGCACAGAAATGGCAATATGCTTGGCCACAGAAATGGGCAATATGCTGGCACACAGAAATGGGCAATATGCTGGCACAGAAATGGGCATATGATTGGCACAGAATGGGCAATAATATGCTTGCCACACAGAAATGGGCAATAATATACTTGGCACACAGAAATGGGCAATATGCTTGGACAGAAATGGGCAATATGCTTGCATACAGAAATGGGCAATATGCTTGGCACAAGAAATGTGCAATATGCTTGGCACAGAAAGGGCAATAATATACTTGGCCCAAACAGAAATGGGACAAATGCTAAATGGGCAATTATACAGAAAGGCAATATGCTTGGAACAAAATGGGCAATATGCTTGGCACAGCAAATGGCCATATCTGTTGGCACAGAAATGGGCAATATGTTGGCACGAAATGTCCAAACAATGTCCAGAGCAACACTCCAGCACACCGCTGTTGGCTGTATGCCAGACAGGTAAGTAGGTGTAATCCCCCTGGCCCATCCACTCCAGGGGAAAAGTAGTTTTCTAGTGCAAGAGATATGGGGGAACACACTAATCAGGAGAATTCAAAAGTGTTATTGTAACAACATACACAACATTTCGGGAAGCACTGTCCCTTCCTCAGGTATACCTCAGGCCACATCTCTACCACAAGGCAACAGCCCGGCCATGGGATGGAGGTAGGACCAGAGAGACAGATGCGGAAGCAGCTAGGAGGCAAGTATCCAAACCATATACTGTACTGCAGGGGTGAGGGATCTGGTAGTTACAGCAGTCCTCACCCTGGACACAGCTAAAGGGAGGGGGCTAGATTTAACTTTTGTTTCCCTTTAACTAAAGTTGAGTTGATTTCCAAATGGAGTCAGGAAGGATTTTTTTTTCCCCTTCTGGGGTTTTCCCCCTTCTCTGGATCAAATGTAGGATAGGGAATGAATAAATCAACATTGGTGCATGGAGTTTCCTTTCTTCTTGTAATATGGGGATCAGACTGTGATGGAGAGGGGTTGTTATAGACATTCATAGTATTAGGATCTTGTGTGAGAAAATAAGATCTAAAACAACTAATTTCATTCAAGTGGTGTGTCTACCAGATAATTCCCATTGGGATTAAGTTAATTAAGCCCAGAACAATTAGAATTTGAGATTAAAATAATATTTATCGGCTAAAATATATTCCAGTTGTATCTTTAAATAATAAGAGAAAGGTAGGGGTCATTAACTCTACACGGTGTGGACAACATTGGGGTCAATTTCAGTTGGAGGTGGACTTGCCCTTTAACAGTTAGGGATAACTGAAGTGAAAGACTTTACTGACTTCACATAGGTGTATTAGGAATTACTACACTTCTTTCCATTTGTCTATTAGCCAAAACATGTAGAGGACGACTGACCGATGATTGTTAATTGTTCATCACGTAGGCCTTCCTCAAACATGTTTGAGGAACATGGAAGCCATATATGATTGGATTGACTGCAGCAGGGAGCAGATAATAAATGCACTGATCGTATTCTAAACATTGACTGACACCCTCCAACTAATTCTATATACAATGGAAGATGACAACTCGCAAGAATAAATTACAAAAGCCATTACCAGGTGTGTCCCACAGGTGCTAAAAGCTTGTCCTGGGCCTTTCCTGATACAAGTTCATTGCTGCATAGAGAATTTTCATGTAGGAAATCAGAAGGATCCTCCATCCAACACTGGGCACGGAGATCAGAACAACCAGCCCAATGACCTGAATCTGGAGATGTCACCGCCAACCCAAAATTAACAGTCCCATGTTCTCACAAGCAAACTCAGAATGGTGTTGGATCGGCAGAAATCTACCTTGATTAATGAAAGAACTATTGGAGACACAAGGAGAAACCCTCGAGCCGCATTGATACCATTTACCCAGATCAGAAAATGTTTGGTCACAACTTGATGGTGTGCAGAGGCCGAGAGATGGCCACAAACCTGGCCAGGGCCATTCCCAAGACTAACCCAGACCCAATGACTATTGAGAGTTGATTGAATACATCTGAAGAAGACACCAGCTAAGGAAATCTGACTCAGGCCAAAAGAGAGACAGAAACTTGGGCATAATGACGGTGGTGCGGAGATGTTGACTACAAACAGAAGTTTGCTCCTTCTACTAACCGTTTAGGAGAAAGATTACTGATTCCCTGTTGAATTAAGCACAATTCCCTGCAAACTTGCTATTTTCTCTTGTAAAGTAAACAGACACAAACCCAGGATGGAGCGAGTCAGGGGGTATTTATTTTTGGGCCAAATATGTTGCTGGTTTTACCATCAAACAAACATGTTGTTACAATATGGCACCTCCCCAACTAAATTTATAATTTGCTAAAGGTTTTACCGATTATTAGTATCTGGAACGAAGGTGACAATAGACATGGTGCAGTTCAACTGGAGTATTGGATATCGGAGACTCCCTTTCCAATGCTGTGGGCTCTGACACACGGACCAGTGGATGATTTACCCAGAAGCGCTGGGCAAAAAAAAAAATATAATAAAGTCACGCTAACCTATATAATATATATTAGCGCTACTTAAGAAAGGGTTGCAGTGTCTGTGTCGGTTGCCGGAAGCAAAATACGCAGCCTCCGAAACTTTCACAAATGAAAGCTAATTTACCAGAAACCGCATATTGAATCAGTGCTGGGATCAACTAACCATAGCGATAGTGGCTCTTAGTAAATGAGTCCGTAATTATTCAGGTCACATTGGTATAATAAGGAACTTTGTGAATGGATATAGAGAGCGCCATGTTATTGCTTGCATTGCAGTTCCCTTGTGTTTCCAGGAGGTTTCTTAGCGGTCACCGATGACAAAATGCTACATGTAGTGTTTTTCTGCATTTTACCACAGTAGCCATAAAGGTTTCACACAGTCAGGATCCTGCTTGATCTCTCCAAGCAAAGTTGATTGCAAAAGGGTTTGAAATGCAGGATTATCCTGGCTGGACTTAAAAGCAGCACACTGGGTAATTGCAAAAAGGTGCTTTAATAGGCAATAGATATGACAGTTTCGGACCTACGATCCTTTATCAGGTGTGCAAACAGGTGCAAATGAGACAGATAAATAGCAACAAAAGGGGAAGTGACATCATAATTAAAGGGGAGGGGTTATATGTATTATATCCATAAATTTATAGTGTTATGTTACATGATGTCATATACTGTTATGCACTTTTATAACCCCTCTAATTATAATGTCACTTACCTTTTGCTGCTATTTAAGTGTCTCAATAGCACCTGTTTACAAACTTTATAAAGGACCGTATTCTGAATGGATATCTATCTTCGAGAATTTTAGGGGGAAGTAGCTATTTTGGTTTGAGGTTTTCACAGATTCACTTGGTCTGGGGTGTGCCACTGGATTGGAAAAAAGCCAATGTAATACCAATATTCAAAAAAGGAGTCGTTCACAGCCTGGTAACTATAGACCTGTAAGCCTAACATCAGTGGTAGGGAAGGTGCTGGAAACTTTGTTATGGGATCATATCCTTGACTTTGTCCCCAGAGCTCATCTATTAGTAGTCAGCATGGATTTATGAGAAATAGATCATGCCAGACAAATTTAATGGTTATGAAGAAGTGAGTAAGAAGTTAGATTTAGGCACAGCAGTGGATGTGGTATATTTGGATTTTGCGAAAAGCTTTTGATACTGTGCCACATAGGCGACTAATGTTTAAATGAGGACTGTTGGCCTTGAAGAAAACATTTGTTCATGGATAGAGAACTGGTTATTGGATCGCAAAACAGAGGTGGTGGTAAATGGAGCTACATCTATGTGGGCTAAAGTTCTAAGCGGAGTGCCTCAGGGTTCTGTACTGGGGCCACTTCTCTTTAATCTGTTTATAAATGACTTAGAAGGGGGCATTGAGAGCAAGGTCTCAGTGTTTGCTGATGACACTAAACTATGCAGAGCTTTGGAAACTTCAAGTGATGTGCAAGTGTGCAAGCAGACCTAGATAGATTATCAAAATGGGCAGCAGAATGGCAGATGAGATCAATGTTGATAATGTAAGGTAATGCATTTGGATTTAATAATCCCTGTGCCACCTTCACCATAAATAACTCTGTGTTGAGTGCATCTGTAATGGAAAAAGATTGGGGGGGTTCGGTTGATAACAGACTTGCTATAGCAAACAATGCCAGGTAGCAACGGCTAGAGCTAGCAAGATAGAGGAATAGATTCAAGAGAGGAAAATATATTTTACAAGGCACTGGTAAGGCCTCATTTGGAATATGCGGTGCAGTTTTGGAATCCCATATACAAAGGGACATCTTGGAAATTGAGGCAGTTCAGAGAAGGGCAACTAAATAATAAGAGGAATGGAGGGGCTTGAATATGCCGGCAGATAGACAAGTTAGGGCTGTTTACATTGGAGAGAACGACGTTTGCGTGGGGACATGATAACCTTATACAAATATATTAATGGGTCATACAATGAACTCTTTGGTGGCATTGTTTACTAATAGGTCATATCAGAGGACTCGTGGACATCCTTAAGGTTGGAAGAAAAGAAGTTTCATCTTCAGGTTAGGAAAGGTTTCTTTACAGTGAGAACGGTGAAAAATGTGGAACTGTCTTCCAGCAGATGTGGTAATGGCAAGTTCATGAATAGCTTTAAAAAAGGCCTGGATAAGTTCCTAAAACTAAATAATTTTGAGAATACTGGTATTAATGAATATGATCTGGTTGATCCAGGGGATACTTTCGATTGCCGTTTGGAGTCAGGAAGGAATTTTTCCCCCCTTTTAGCTGGTTTTTTGGCCGTCCTCTGGATCAACTGTTAGGAAGGGTTAAAAAAAAAAAAAAAAAGAGGGTGGATAGGTTGGACTTGATGGACAGTATGTCTTTATTCAACCTTAAATACTATGTTACTATGTTACAGGTGGGGAAGGCAAATTAATTTGCATGTGGGGGGTGGACATGCCCTTTAATCTTCCTGATATTCCTATTCCCTAGCTATTTGAGTGTCTAAGGCTCTGTGGCTCCTTTCCATGTTATATAACTACGTGTTTACCCATTCCCCAAACAACATGATATAACCATGCGGTTACTTCATTCCCCGAACACACGTTATATAACTGTGCAGTTACCCAATTCCCAAACACACGTGATATACCATGCGGTTACCCCATTCCCTAAACACACATGATATAACCATGCGGTACCCATTCCCCCCAAAAATGTATATAACATGCGGTTACCCATTCCCCGAACACACATTATATAACCATGCAGTTCCCCAAACACACATGTATAAACCATGCGGTGCTCCATTCCCGAACACACGTTATAACCATGCAGTTACCCAATTCCCCAAAACACGTGTTATACCATGCGCTTACCCATTCCCCAAACACAATGATATAACCATGTGGGTACCAATTCCCCTAACACACGTGATATAACCGTGCAGTTACCCAATTCCCCAAACGCACGTGATATAACCATGCGGTTGCCCCATTCCCCGAACACACGTTATATAACTGTGCAGTTACCCAATTCCCCAAACACACGTGATATAACCATGCGGTTACCCCATTCCCCAAACACACATGATATAACCATGCGGTTACCCCATTCCCCAAACAAACGTTATATAACCATGTGGGTACCCAATTCCCCTAACACACGTGATATAACCGTGCAGTTACCCAATTCCCCAAACGCACGTGATATAACCATGCGGTAGCCCCATTCCCCAAACACACATGATATAACCATGCGGTTACCCCAATCCCCCAAAAATGTTATTAACATGCGGTTACCCCATTCCCCAAAACACACAGTATATAACCATGCAGTTACCCAATTCCCCAAACACACATGATATAACCATGCGGTTACTCCATTCTCCGAACACACGTTACATAACCATGCGGTTACCCAATTCCCCAAACACACGATATAACCGTGCGGTTACCCCATTCACCAAACACACATAATATAACCATACAGTTACCCAATTCCCCAAACACACATGATATAACCATGCGGTTACCCCATTCACCAAACACACACATAATATAACCATACAGTTACCCAATTCCCCAAACACACATGATATAACCATGCGGTTACTCCATTCCCCGAACACACGTTATATAACTGTGCAGTTACCCAATTCCCCAAACACACGTGATATAACCATGCGGTTACCCCATTCCCCAAACACACATGATATAACCATGCGGTTACCCCATTCCCCAAACAAACGTTATATAACCATGTGGGTACCCAATTCCCCTAACACAACGTGATATAACCGTGCAGTTACCAATTCCCCAAACGCAAGTGATAACCATCATGCGGTGCCCCATTCCCTGAACACACGTTATATAATGGCAGTGACCTATATCACGTGTGTTTGGGGAATTGGGTAACTGCACAGTTATATAACGTGTGTTCAGGGAATGGGGCAACCGCATGGTTATATCACGTGCGTTTGGGGAATTGGTAACTGCACGGTTATATCACTTGTGTTAGGGAATTGGGTACCCACATGGTTATATAACGTTTGTTTGGGAATGGGGTAACCGCATGGTTATATCATGTGTGTTTGGGAATGGGGTAAACCGCATGGTTATATCACGTGGTGTTTGGGGAATTGGGTAACTGCACGTTTATATAACTGTGTGTTCGGGGAATGGAGTAACCGCATGGTTATATCATGTGTGTTTGGGGAATTGGGTAACTGT
>JAACNH010005572.1:0-19833 GCA_019447015.1 Hymenochirus boettgeri
AGTTATAAACATGGGGGCAGAGCACGAGGCCCGAAGCGACAATTTTGGGTTGAGTGCTGGCAGGCCGAAGGGATTTCTCCCACTCAGAGCAAACAAACACGGCAACTTTAGAGATTACAAGCAAATTTTGCGATTCCAAGCTATGGAGAATGCTGAGGCAGCTGGCTGGGACAGGGTTAAGGGAGAGGTAGTGCGGAGGGGTGGTGGGTTGGCTTCAGGAAAATGTTGGGGAGGGGTTCCCGGGGCGGGGAAACCTAAAGGACTAGAATAGGTCCCAAACCAGATCTTACCAGTCCGGCTGGTGGCAGGCCCGTACGGCCGACCCATTGGCCCCCGTACTTTGGCCCCAGTCCCCCCACACACCTATCGTATGCCCAAGGGGGGGCCCCACAGGTCGGTGAGAGCGGAAAACCAACACCTAGGTGCAGGGAGCATCTGACTGAAAGGTTGTTAAGAAGCACTTCAACACCCATCCATCCCTGTTAGCCCAGACTGCCACCCGTTTAGAGCCCCTCTTGCGGTTGGGACAGAGGAGGTGTGTGCCCCCCGCTGCCGCCAAACAAGCAGCTTGGAGGGAGAAAACCAGGGGCAGGGGAATGCCCGTGGCCCTTGGTTGCAGAGAAACCACCCGCCCAGCTTGTCGCAGCAGCATCGGCGGGGGGAAGTGGGCCCGAAGACGGCCATGACACATAGGCAGGAGGATGAAGGTTCAGATGCGGCGAACAGGAATTTGTGGATGGCTAGGTCCACGATTAGAGGGTTGACCCCAGCTGGCCGGCCAGGTTGGAGGGGGACGTTAGAGGAAGAGAAGGGGGTCCAGAGCAAGGGAGCCTCCCAGAAAAGCCCGTTCTAGAAAGGGAGAGGGGAATTTAGCGGGAGCATAGGAGGAGGAGGTAGCAGGATACTCCCGTCGGGAGAGCAGTGAGGACTTCTCACAGATGGAGGGCGCAGGGCAAAAGCGCAGGAAGGGCATCGTCGCCGACCCCGTTCCCCATCCTGGGAGCACAGGCAGGCGACACAGGGGTTCCCGTTCTGGGGGCCCAGGAAGATTCGAGGGGCCTCCAATCTCTAACATTAGAAGGACAGAAGATCTTCGGTGGCAACACCGGGGAAAGAGATCAGGATTGCACGTGAAGGGTCCAGCACTCAGCAGGTGTATGTCGGAAGGGCCAGCAAGGGAAGCTTACCGCTGCAGTCCCGTTCTCAGAACGCCGGTGAGTCTACTTGTGCTGTGGGCCTGGGGTTACAACACGGGGAGTGAGGGTAAGCGAGTGGTGCCAAGTCTGCGAGCTTCTAGGGGTCAAGATTGGGGACACCATGCCATCTGCTCGGTAGCGGAGTCCAGTCCCAGGGGGAGGTCGTGGCTCCCGCCTGCGCAAAAACGTCCTTAAGTTGAGGCGCCTGAAGGCACATATTTCTGTGGGGTAGCCCCTGGGGTTCAACCCTGTCAGGGGGACCATAAAAGGAAAAAAATTTGGAAAAATGAGTATAACGACATATTGGTCCCTGGTAAAACAAAAAACTGGCATGGTGAAACAGTCGATAAGGAGTTGGTAAAAACGGAAAAAGGGGGTTGAGAAAAAAAACCAAAGGTTGCAAAAAACCTTTCGGTAAAAATGGCTTTCAAGGGGCCTTTTTGGGTTTTCTGGATGGGGTATTGGCCCGAAATCGCCTCGGAGATGCTTGTATGATTCGTTGTATATGGACCTGAATTCGGAGGCATAAATAAGGGGACACATGAGGGTACGTTGGCGCCAGTATTGATGAGGATTTTAGGGAGAAGGCCATGGTGGATAGGCCCGGAACTGGGGTGGGACACTAAAGCCATGGATTCCTGGTTACGATTAGGCTGGTACACAGGGCTCCGGCCAGGCCTCTCCACTAGTCAAAGCGGCCTTCCGTGCCTTAATAACTACTTTTTCAGGGGGGCCTCAGGGGCCAGGAAAAGGGCCGGCTTCCTGCTGGCTTACATTTAATAGGGTAGATGCAAGTTGGAGGGCTTGAAGATTTTAAGTGGCTACTGTTGCGGCAAAAAAGGGGAGCGCCCATTCGGCCGCAAAAGGTTTTCGTTAATCCGCCCGGACGCAAAAAAAGGGGAGGGAGCAGCAGGTCAACAAAACAACAGTTGGACCGGGCGGCGATGGGAGCCCTGGGCTAGAAATTTACCCGGAGAGGGCCAGCGGCAGGGGCCTCATCAGGGAGGGTTTAAGGAAGGTTCTTAAAATGACCCTTGCAGGTTTTCGTTTCCAAGTTTTTCCCCATAATTAAAATCGGTTCAAGGAGGCACCTGAATTGGCAAGGAGAAGGTCATGAATGAGGTAGGCTGGGGAGCGATAGCAGGGCCCGTTTTACGAGCTGCCTTGTTATAAATCTAAGGGGTTGTTCTCCCCTGGGGTTGGTACCGAAAAAGGAGAGCGGTAAATTCGATTGAGACATCATTTTATCATACCCCAAGGGCAGCTCGCGTGAACGATGGCATTCTGAAGGAAGATTATTTGTCTTAATTACGTTATGGTTTGGGGACAGGGCGTTTTTCCACCTTGGTTAAGGGAAAGCAGGGAAGAGGGGGGCCTGTTGCGGAAAATGGGTATTAGAAAGCACAATTTCGCTTGTTGTAACCAATCCAATCCGACCTGCTTTCACCTATTGGGCTGCCAGTTTAGGACGGTAGTTTGTACGATACGATAATGGCCTCCCCTATGGGTTGTTTTGCTATATCTTGTCCCATTCGAGATCTTTAGCTCCTTTTAGGAATGGGCTAATATCCTAGGAGAAAACAATTCAACAAAAATAATACACTTACCTTGGGACGATTCTGTTGATGGGCCCGGGAAACTCAGTGAAACATTGTCATATTTGTAAGTTCATTTAGATTTTTAATGAAACAAAGTTTGGGTGTTCCCTTATCTGAGGAAAAAAACAAAATCGGCCCATTTGACAGTTTACTATCTTCTAGGGAATCGAGAGATAGACACAGTTAAAATGGATTTAGGTCCCAGCTGGTAAAGTTGCAGGAAATGCTGGATTCAATTTCAAGTTTTTACCCCGGTTGAGGAAAGTACGCTAGGAAGTTACATCGGTGCTTGGTTATCGTCTTGAAGTTTGCATGTAGAGTCATTCCCTGGGGCCAGAGATTCTTCTCCAGGTGGGGCTTATCCAGGGAGGTCCGTCCCCTCATCACCTATTTAGGATCACTAGGGGAGTTGCGCAATGACTTGGTGGTTTTTTATGGCCAGAATTTGTCCAGGTATAAACGGCAGGACCGGTTTTCAAGGGGAGGAGGAGGAGTAATGAGGAGTTAAAGCCTTTATAAGGATGCGGAGGATCATAGCGTTGTTTGGAGCCATGATGGGCAGGAATGGTGCGGCCGACCAGGGTGGCCCCAGAATTGGGTGGCAAAGGGTTTATTACTAAAATCTCACTCTCCTTGAAATCTTCACCATAGTAGTGTCAGTTGACCTTTGGTTAATTTGATGGAAAATAAAAAGATTCCGGTTTCGGGGAACGATAATGAGAGCGTGTGTTACGCCATTAATAATCTTACTAAGGTTTATCCCTGACTGGTTTCTTGGTCGTTACTCAGGGCCCAGTTATGCTTAGATGTCTGGACGTCAAACTATCCTTTAGAGCTAGACATGTTTTTAACATGGGTACGTACTGTGTTGCGGACGGCTTTATCCGTTTTCAGTGGGAAGAATTCACCGCCACCTTCATCCGGAATGCAAATACCTACCAGGGATTGCGTGCCCGGACTTCCTAGGGGGAGACCAGACGGGGAGTTGATGCGGTTGGTCCAAGTCTTCAGTCGCTCCAGCTGAATGTCCAGCCACCGGTAAGGGCATGGTCTGAATGTGTAAATTCTCGTAGGGAAGGGAAGATTAACACAAAATCTCAAGGCCCGGTTCGATACCTATCTGGGGGACTATTTAGAACATTAAGTTCTGCGGGGGGGCGGCGGGCCTTGGGGGCCCCAACGCAGGTTGGCAGGGACGTCTTCTTTTTCACGATTGTTGGGGATGGAGGACGAAAACAAAGAGTTCATTATAAAGTCCATATTGAAAGGTTGGAAAAAAAGAACGGTGCCCAGTAAGGGACCAGGCGTCCTATGTTACTATAGGAGGGTATGAGTTTAATAGGAACGTTACCTGAGTCTGTAGTCAGGCATATGAGGCTAGTTAATTTGAAGCCAGCTTGCGGCTGGCCTTTAGGGGGGGCATTAGTGTTCTGATTAGTTTAAGCGTTCTAAGAATGGAAGATGTTTTTATTTCCCAGCCATCTGTTTAGGGTTGGATAAGCCGCTATAAAACAGACCCCTTTGTTGAAGGGGGAATGGTTTTCTATATTTCCTCTTTCCTCTTCTTGGTGCCCAGTCAAGGAGATGGTGGATTTCGCAGCAAGTTAGGGGCGGCTTCCCGTATTTCTATCAAAGGCAGATGGAAAAAACCTCTTTCCAGGATACCAATTGAGGCAGTACTAAGAAGGCCCTTGTGCGGTTAGGCCCCACCCTCATGAGTTTGGGTACGGCATTCCTTTAGAATAGGTGCAGCGACGGAAAGCCCATTCTTTAGGTTTCAGAGGGAAAGGGTTCGTAGGTTAGGGTTTGGGCTGGATCCAACTTTGTGGGCGCGGATATTATGCACTGACAAAACTGGCTATTAATTAATTTTGTCTTTTTGAGGGATCTTCTTCCAAACCTTCTGTCTGGCTAGTAGGGACACTCATACCTTTCTGGGGGCCCAAAGAGCAGATGTTGGACCAGGAGGACGTACCTTGGATTTCGAACAGCTTTCCACTGTACTGGAAGTAGAATTTAGGGTGGGGCTTTGGTGGCAAGTTACTAGTCGAAGTAGTTCAGATTAGTAGGGTCTGAACCCGGCTCCCACAGTGTTGGAATCCCATGCTTCCGGCAAGGACCTCTGGCGGAATCGGCTGTCGGGACCTGTTATTTTTAAATGAAAGCAGTTTTCAGCCGCGTTTGATCCTTCTTTCAGGAAGGTAGTGGATCGTTTGGTCAGAAGGTCATTACAGTGGTACACTTGGCAAGGGGGGCAAGGAGATGCAAGGGGCCGTAGAAAAAGGTAGGAGAGCCTCCACACCGGGATCTCCAGAGTTGTTCAAGGTCGCAAGGGGGGATAGTTTCATCAGGCTCGCCGTGGAGGGCGAAATAGGTCTTAAGGGAGGGACAGGATGGGTCAATTAAATGGCACTTAGGTGGGAATTTTTGGGAAACACGGCTACAAGATGGTATAGAGCCAGGAATATGTTGGGTGGCGGACGGAGTTCGTGGAGGCTTGGCAGCAACTCCTTGGTGGCGGATGCAAATCCTTGCGAAGGGTTATGTTGGAGACGTTACATGCCTCTGGGGATCTCCAGGCGGCGGGCATTTAGCATGGCCGACTCGGGGGGATTCTGGTTAATTAAAATGCAAGGAGCATAAAATTTATGTTTTGAATATTTAAATTGAACACATGTTGTAATGGTTAATTAATTAAACTGTGGCCTTATGTTTCACCCAACCAGTGTGTCTGAAATGTTCTTTACATAAAGTAAGTGTTTGTAAAAGGGGGTTCATTCAAGGTAAAACAGCCATGATTGGGCTACAGCCTTAGGTCAATAACCATGGCACCAGTTGCCCGGGGTCTTTGTTTTGAATGAAAAAACTGGTGCAGCCAGTGCATTTTGGGACTTAACTTGTTGCTAACCTATTCAATATTGGTTTAGGCACTAGTTTAAAAACCCATATTTTTTTAGCACAAGCCACATGGCACAGGGCCAAGATCACAGGCAAAGGTTGGTCTAAGCAGCTGGCAAACCCAAGGGAAACAAAGCCAGAACAGTAAGGACAAGTTTCAAGGGAAAACAACTACGAAAGGACAAAAATTAAAAACAGGTAGTGGTTAAAACTGTATCTAAACCAGTGAGACAAACAAGCCGGAAAGTGAAAGGGACAAGCTAGGGACAGACACCAAAAATGCCACAAGATATGAAGGGAAAGAAACAAGAGGACAGCATTCGTAAAAATTGCAGAAGGCCACAAAAGTTCCCAAGTACTGCAACATTAAGGGATAGATAGTAATGGTTGGAGTACACAAACCGGGTCTGCATAGCAGGTTAAAGATATAATACCCTTTATTATAAGAATTTCAAGCCAAAATGTGCATATAACGCTAGCCAATTACTTTTGAAATGTGGAATATTAAATATTTAATTAGAGCTTATCGGATAAAAGGTTCCTTCCAACCAGTATGCAAAACCAAAAGAAAATAAACAATTGTAAGCCTGTGGAAGGTTTTCATCATAACCCAAGGCCATGGTAGTTTTGGTGTATTTCAAGCTAGATCTCAAAAAAACGGAGTTGAAGTTTATTTCTGAAGATGTTCAGTTCATCCGGACTGGGGGCATTTCTCAATTTAGAAACACTGGCTAGAGCTAGCCAAGATAGTCTTGTTACACCAGAGAAGAAAAAAATATTATTTCTCCCTCTTACACGGGCATGGAATGCCTCATTTGAATATGCGTGGTGCAGTTTTGGGAATTCCCCCATATTACAAAAGGGGGACCATCTTGAACTGGAAGGCAGTTCAGAGAAGGGCATAATAAAAAAAATAAGGGAATGAAGGGCTTGGAACTATGAGGGCAGATAGATTAGACAAGTTTGCGGCTGTTACAGCGGAGAAGTGTGACATGTGCGTCCGGGGATATGATAACCTATACAAATATTATTAATGGCCTACAATAAACTCTCTGATGGGCCTTTGTTCACAATAGGTGCAATGTTCAAAAGGACACCGTGGGACATCCTTAGGCGGAAGGAAAAGGAGTTTCATCTTCAGGTTTACAAAAGTTTCTTTTTCCGTCGAGGACGGGAAATGTTGAAAACATGTTTCCAGCAGAGGTGGTAATTGGCAAGTCATTGAATCAGCTTTAAAAGTGGGCTAGATAAGTTTCAAAAACTAGAAAATATTGCAAGTTTTGTTTCTGGTTAATCCATGGGGGACACTTTCCGAGTGTTGTGTGGATCAGGAAGGAACCTCCCCTTTTGTTTTTAGCTGGGTTTTTTTTTGGCCCTCCTTCAGATCAAAACTGTTAGGTTTAGGGTTACAAAGGAGGGTGGTAACATGTGTGCTTCGTGGGACATATGTTTATCAAAACTCAATTACTATGTTGACATTTAAAGCCAAGGTGGAGGGACTATGCGAAAACGCTTCAAGTCCAGTTAAAATAAACTAAATGGAAAAAACAAAGCTACCAATGGAAGATTAAGTATACTTAAAGGGAAAAAACCACTAAAAACTATTTTACCCCCAATCGGGTAACTGAATCTGAAGGACACGGGTGTGAATTAAAACAAGAGGGAAACTGATGTTTATGCTGATCACATACCTTGCTTCCTGGTTGGGAACATTGATTAATCGACTCACTACAATCTGAAGTGTCTTCTAAAAAAAATTAAAAGACTATTAATGAATAAAATAATTACGTAACTTCATTACCACGAGAGGATGGCCAAATTCCTGAAAGGTTTGGGTATGTTTCGGAACTTTCCAACTACATGGAAAGTTCGAAAGTCGAAAAAAACTGACCATTAAGTCAATGGGGAGTCAAGAAAATAGGTCTTCTCAGTAGCTTCCACTTTCGGTTTTCGAACCCACGGCCCCCCTACCTGAGAAATTTAAATGGAGAATGCAGCACGTTTGATTAAAACTTTATGAACTTCATGTAAGTGATACTTTTGGAACTGAGTTCCTACCTGGACTGGTTCTGAATGCAGGAAGTTGCCGTGGTGATAATCCCTACAAGGGGGGGAACCCTCAAGACCTGGGCCTTTTGTCCTTCCTGATGATAGACCATTGTGGTATTCTGTGGAACGCCTATTTCAAAGCATAGGCCCTTTTCTACTCATATCCTGATCATACTGCCACCTGCTGAGGCCAGTAGTAGAAATCCGTCAGGACAAAACGTTCGGCCGAAGAGTACGTGGCTTGAAGTTTCGTCGGGCTGGGGTGGTGAGTGCCCATGGAATGATCCAGCCTTGGCTTTCCAGAAGGTCCATTAAAGATTTGCTTTCTCTTGATTTATCCACCTAACTGATCCACTTGACGAATCTATGGCGTTGGCAGCAAAATTGACCGTAGATCAGGGATCGCTATCAGAGAATTAATGGTTACTCCAGGGGGACATCTAGGTTTTTTTTTTTAATCACTGATCCCTTGGTTCTCTTCCACCTTCCAAGAGTGACCCATTGCAATTGGGTATTTCAAACTTTCTCTGGCGGAAAAAAAGAAAAAACAGAAGGATCAGAGGACTATGTCTTATTTGTGGCACGATGGGTCCACTTTGCTAAGGCTGTGTCCTAACCAATGGGGTCGGAAGGCGAAAAAAACGTAAGCGTTAGGTGGGTTTGTTGTTTTTTTTTGTTAAGGGGGGGAGGAGGGCAATCAGATTAATCCTCCCAATGTCCAACCCAATAAAATTCTGGTTACCTGTTTAAAATATATGGGGTTCTAGTGTTTTTCCATTATCAGGCCTTTTGGATAGTGGACGGCTGGGAAATTAAGGGATCGTACCCTAGCCATAATCCATCAGTGTTCCATTAAAACGCTCTACTAAGCCTATCAAGTTTTGCCATCAACGATCACTCCCTCAGTTCTGTATGTATAACCCCTGAGCTCAATATCCAAGTTAGAATCTTGTGATACTGAACTTTAACCTCTTCCTTAGGACATTCCATCTAACCCGTATGCCATAGGCCTTACCTGGGTTCGGAAACAAACAAATGTCCCCCCAGTCAGAGACTTGGTCTACTCATCAGAATCATCAAGTAGGGTGGGTTTGAATTAAAAAGGCATGATTCCTTTCTTTTCCTCTTTCTCTTACTGGATCTAACTATATAATTTCAAAACACTGCCAATATTTACCACGATTATGCTGATTGTTTTTTTTCCCGCACGAGCTGCCGAATAAATTACCTCCACATCATTCATATGATTTATTGTACCATAAATCTCATACCTCTAATATAAAACCTCATTGCTCCTGAGTGGGACCTAGCTATGAGAGATTATATTAAAGAAAAATACCTAGAAAAAAAGGGTTATAGGCCTTCATTCTCCACCTGTGGGGGCAGGTTTTTTTCTTTGTAGTAAAGAGGGATGGTGGACGTCTGAGGCCATGCATGGATTTTCATGCTTTGAATAAAAATTACTGTCAAAAAAATAGGTAAATACCCTGCCCATTGATTGACGATAGTTCTCACAAATAAGGCGGGGGCTTTGTCTTGTCCAAGCTAGACATGAAAACAAGGAGTGTATATTGATTATAATTAGTCAAGGGGACTAAATGGAAGGACGATTTACCAAAGGATGGCCATCGAATACTACGTTCATGCCCTTTCGCCTATGCTAACCCAACCCAGCAGTCTTCCAGGATTTTTATTAATGAGGTGCTCAGGAGTTCTTGGGCAGATCTGTCATTGTGGATCCTCTTAGAACAACATCATCTCCATGGAAAAATTGGTCCTTGCACAAAACTTAGCGGGAAAAACATGCTGTTTGGCCAAGTGGGAGAAGTTGCGTTTGGAACCCAGCAGATTGCCGTTTCTTGGGTTTTGATCATCTCAGGAAAGGCCTCCTTGAGGACCCCAAAAGGTCTCTGCAGTCTTATGGGGTGACTCCCACCAAACCTCAAAGCTGCAGAGATTTGTGGATTTGCCAAACTTGTATAGAGGTTATTAAAACTGTTTCCACCTTAGTGGTCCCCATTACCAATTGATAAAAAGGGTGCCTTTCATTAACCTGGTCTAACACAGGCTTCAAGCTTCTTTTATTAAGCTGAAAATAATCGTTTTTGTGATGCTCCTGTTTTGACACCCATGATATAAAGTGTACCTTTTATAGTGGAGGTGGATGCCTCGTAGATAGGTGTCAGGGCCATCTTGTCCAACATTCTGGTAATCCCCGAAAAATCACACCCATGTGGTTCCAAGAGTTTTCCCCATCAGAAGTTAACGAGGAACAACTCGTACAGGGGCTCCTGACTGTTTTAACCGGCTTTGAGGAGTGGAGTCATTGGGCTAGAGGGGGCCACTTCATCCATCACGTATGACTGTATAACTGAACCACTATAACCTGAAGTATAATTAAAAATGCCAAAAGGTTAATTCAGACAAGGCCTGTTGTGGCCTCTTTAGTCTCAACCAGTTCCACTTCAATAATCTACATACAACCTGCATCTAAGAACATAAATTTCTCTCCTCGTATTTTTTTGAATTACTTCCCTATTCTGAAAATGTGCCACAGAACCCAAGTTTATTCCTCCTTGATGTGTTTCTGAGTCCTTTGCCACATTCTCAGTTATATCTAATCTTTTGATCGTTTTAACAAACCCTTGTCCTCCGACCATTTTCCTCCTGGGAAGAAACATTCTAACCTTTGTTGTTCCTCCTAAATCCCTTTACTAAAAGGTAATTCAAGCAGGTCACCACGATTCTAAACTAGCTGGAACATCCAGGGGAGAAAAAAGACCTTGTGAACACCTGTGCCCATCAGTGTGTGTGGCCCTTGATATGGCAAGGATACGGAAAATTATGTGTAACGGCCTGTGGTGTGGTTTGTGCAACGTAGCAGGCAACCTAGAAAACCCCCTTTTGGCACATTAATGCCCCTACCTGTGCCTACCACTCCGTTGGTTCCCGAATCACCGTGGGAGTTTTTATAGTCGACCTGGCCCTTCTACATGTCGTCAACCAGTCATTTGGGTTGTAGTTGACCGTTTAGCAAGATGGCTCATTTTTATTATCACTTAACAAACTCTGTCTGCCAAAGAACTGTCTGTTATTATCAGACACATTTTCCAACTCCATGGATTCCCAACATCATAGTTGAGATAGGGGGTCCGTTGTAGCTCATTTTTGACACTCCTTGTGTACTCGGCGGGTATCTCTCTGTCTTCTCTTCTCCTTTCCTCCCCATTCTTGGGCAGACAGTAGAAGAACCAATCAAATTCACTACCAACCCTCCGTTATTTTGTTTCAAGATTGTCAAGAATCTTGGGCAGAGTTTTTCTACCCAAGTTTTCATATAACAATACTATTCATTCTTCTACAGGTACTTCTGCTTTTTAACTGATTTATGGCCATCATCCCAAAGCATCTTCCTTATTGGACCTACTTTTGATTCCCTCTTCTAGAAAATTGGTTCAATAATGTCTACTATCTGGCGCCAGGTACAACAAAAATCTAAAAAAAGGCATCTTTCCATCAAAAAGAATTGCAGAAAAAAAACAATAGATCCAAGGGACTGGACTTCTCTCTGGTTAATCTTGTATGGGTCTCTACTTGCAATTCTCTGTCAAAACTGTTGTGGCAATTGGGTCCTAAATTCATCGGTCCATATCTATCCTTCAGAAAATAACAGGGGTGCCTAAAAAGTAGACTTGCCTCCGTTCAAGCAGAGAAACCAATCTTTTCATGTGCCATTATTAAAATCAGCTGCCTCTGCCTTGTTATGTCTAAACACCTCCTCCAGGTGAAGGTTGAGGGACGAAACAGAATTTGAGGATGACAAAATCCTGCACTTACGCTGGATCCAAAATTCTTACAAGTATCTCATTGACTGGAGGGGTTACGGGCCTGAAGAAAGATGATGGGTTCCTTACTATCAGTCATGTCAAGAACTGATGATCAATTTCACAGGACAACAACCAGAAGAAACCACCTTAAAAGGGTCAGTCACCCTCGTGACGGGTTGGTAATGTTAGGACTCTGGGCTTACCAACTCCTCTTTCCCGTGGCTCCACCCTCTTCGGGAATCTCGCCGGGGCCGCCGCATACCTGAGCGATGTTGTCATCTTGCGGAGTCCTTCTTCTGTTGCGCACGCATCTTCTCGGTCGCACGCCACTTCGGGGGTCTCCAGGTGCCGTGGGACGTGGCTGTAGATTGGGTATAGACAATGAAGGATACTTGGGGATTCCGGGCATCATAATAGCATTTTTAGGTATAGGAAAGCTAGATGGGTATACATAGGATGCAAAAGGTTTCACCTAATGGCCAGTGGCTGTCTGATTTTGAAACAATAATGCTGATGGATCAAAATGCCTATGATGACATTGCTGTGGCAACATATTGGATAATAATATATGGAAATATTATTATGTATTAAATAAATATATATTTTTTCCACCCTTTCTGTCATTGCTATTGTTGGTCTGCATCTCAGTTTAGAGACAATTGTTATGATAAAGCTATTCAGTTTTTTAATTGGATGCATTTTACTTTCAAGAAGCCCATAACTGCTTAATGAGACTGGTTCATAATTAAATTGTCCACTAGATGGGGCATAAAGGAAAATTAATTGCAGCAATAAATAATTTACCTCTTCCTATCAAATGGACTGCAATGCATATTAGTATATGTATGATAGAGTTTTAGAACGTTGGGAGCAGAAGATTTATAATTACACCATGATTTAGAATAATTTATAATTCTACACAAAGAAAAATTGTTCACATTGGTGCTGTTTAATTAGAATTAGCCATTAGCATTAAACTACAAACTTCACTTAATCCCTCCAGGTTAAATTGGTTCAGTAGAAGGGGAGAGCAGGTTCCTGTCCAACCTAGGAAATATAAAAACAGGTACAGCCCAACAGGAATTCTCTAGGAACACTTTGCCAGGCTTGCCTATTCTAAAATATAAAACTTTATGGTGTTCCTAAATGTTTTATATTTAAAGGGAATTTAGTGGGAAAATTATTTTTTAACATTTTTACTTTATATTAGCATACCTATTATTACATATCTCTTTCATTTAAAAAAATGATTTTAAATTTGACCCCTTGTATTTTCTGCTGTTGACATTAGTGAGCTGACATTTTAGGGTCTGTAATGGTCCTTCCCAGGACGCAACCACATCCTTGGGAATGTACCTATAAAAATTTCTACTGATTGGTGTTGAATGGGTCAAACATGCTCAAGATCTCTACTGTCAAATGAATCAACCAGGCGCTGGAGACAGTATTTCAGAAGCATTTATTTATACAGAGACAAAAATGCTGAAGGGAGTTAAAGTGTCACTATACTCACTAAAACAACTTGTATAATCTGAAGTACATGTTAGGGTAGTCAATGATGTTAATTACATGTGTGTCTGTGCTGCTTTAGTTTGAATTTTCAATGTTGCCGACACTGGATAAATTCATTTACATAATAATGAGCCTATTCGCCCAACACATATACAGCTTCTAAAAGAGAACTAAACCCATCTTGGACTCTGAAAACAAACCCCCCTAAAAACACCAATAAGCATAAAATCCCACTTCAGTAAAACGTATATAGTAAATGTAAGCTGTTAAAAACTGAATAAAGTATCTGTGTGTATGTGCAGTGTCAGACCACACCTCCTGACCTCCGTCACACTGCTTCCTTGCTTTACCTGTCTTTAAAAGGATTGGCTAGAGGATTATTAAACGGGTGTGACCAACTGTAACAAGTTCTGCCATAAGCTAAGGACTGAGCATGTGCAGAACATAATGGTCGTTGACCAAACTGTGTGATACTAGAATGCTGTGAAGTAACAAGCACAAAACCATATGTTATTAGAGGTAAATTTCCCAGTTCCCGTATCAAAATGAGAGGTAAAGACCAAGATTACGGTTTTATATCAAGATTGTTTACCTTCTGGTTCAGTGTTGTTCTGCGGCTTTAGTTGTCCTTTAACATATCTTCCGGACACTGCTGAGAGTGGGTGTGGCTGCTGCTGAGTGAGACACTTCTTCCTTCTGTAGATAGATAGATAGGTAAATAGATAGGTAGATAGATAGATAGATAGATAGATAGATAGATTTCGGTCCCCCTTCTTGGACCTTTATCAAGCCATAAATAAGTGTAAGCACATAACACACTAATATAGCTAACCTCCCACCCATTTCCAGTGACCTCATTAATTAACCAGTTAGTACTTCAATCAAAGTGCAGAGTGGTACATCCTAATTACAATCATACCTGCCTTTAACTAAAGTATATAATACCATTCTTAGTGTCTTCAATAAGTGCAATTCACTAAGGTGCAATTATCTATTATTCTGATACATAAAACATGTCTTTATAGTGCTAAAATGAAAGTGACATAATTTTAAAAATCCCAAAGGTGATATCCTATAGAGAGCTATCCAATTAAACCTCTCACCCAGTGGCGTGATCTTACGTAAAAACACATTGGGGCACTGCCCGGATGTTTGGCAAAGTGCCCCGAATGTTTTCGCTGCTGCCCCCTGCAAGTTGCCCCGAACTTCCGTATTCCACGCAGCCGGCGCAAGCAATGATTCATGCGCATGCCAGGCGCGCCATGGTGACAGAGCGCGGGCGAGAGAGAGTATCAGGGAGGGAATCCAGGGACAGATAGGATTCAGTGCAGAGCCAAGCCAGATTAGATAGATAGATAGCAGTTAGATAGATAGCAGTTTAGATATGATAGCAGCCAGTTAGAGATAGATAGAGAAGTTAGATAGGTAGTAGAGTTAGATAGATGCAGTTAGATAGATAGCAGTTAATAGATAGATAGATAGCAGTTACTTAGATGGATAGATAGCAGAGTTAGATAGATAGATAGATAGATAGATAGCAGTTAGATAGATAGCAGTTAGATAGATAGATAGCAGCCAGTTAGATATAGATAGATAGCAGTTAGATAGATAGATAGCAGAGTTAGATAGGTAGTAGAGTTAGATAGATAGCAGTTAGGAAATAGCAGTTAGATAGATAGATAGCAGTTAGATAGATAGAGAGAGATAGATAGATAGATATAGATCGATAGATAGATAGATAAGATAGATAGATAGATAGAGATTAGATAGATAGATAGAGGGAGTAGTAGATAGATAGAGTTAGATAGATAGATAGCAGAGTTAATGATAGATGATAGTATAGAGATAGATAGATAGAGAGATAGATAGATAGATAAGATAGATAGCAGGAGTTAGATTAAAGTAAGAGTAGATAGTAGATAGATGCAGTTAATAGGTAGTAGAGTGATAGATAGATAGCAGAGTTAGATAGAAGATAAATAGCAGTTTAGATAGATAGATAGATAGCAGAGTTAAGAGATAGCAGTTACTAGAGAAATAAGATAGATAAGATAGAGTTAGATAGATTAGTAAGAAGATATGATAGATAGCAGAGTTAGATAGATAGCAGTTACTTAGATAGATAGATAGGTATTAGATGTATGTATAGATAGATAGTGCAGTTAGAGATAGATAGATGAGCAGTTATTAAGAGGAGTAAGCAGAGTTAGATAGATAGATAGATAGATAGAGTAGCAGATAGATAGATAGATAGATAAAGATAGATAGATAGATAGATAGAATAGATAGAAGAGTAGATAGATAGCAGATAGAGAGATAGATAGATAGATAGAAGATGATAGATAGAGTAGTAGTAGATAGATAGCAGTTAGATAAAGATAGCAGAGTTAGATAGAGTAGATTAGAGTTAGATAGATAGATAGCAGAGTTAGATGATAGTAAATAGAGTAGAATAGATAGATAGCAGAGTTAGATAGATAGATAGAGAGTTCGATAGATAGCATAGATAGAAGATAGATAGATAGTAGAAGAGTTTAGATAAATAGATAGATAGATAGCAAGAGTTAGATAGGTAGTAGAGTTAGTAAGTAGAAGCAGAGTAGATAGATAGATAAAAGCAGTTAGATAGAGTTTAAGAGATAGATAGCGTAGTAGATATAGATTAGATAGATAGATATATAGATAGTTAGAATAATAGAATAGCAGAGATTAGAGAGATAAGATAGATATGATAGATTAGATAGAGCAGTTAATAGTAGATAGAAGATAGCAGAGTTGATAGATAGATAAGCAGGTTAGATTAGTAGATAGATAGTTAGATAGCTAGATAGCAAGATTAGATATAGATAGATTATAGATAGCAGTTATAGATAGTATAATAGATTAGATTAGAAGATAGATAGATAGCAGAGTTAGAAATAGCAGTATTAGATAGATAGATTTATAGGATAGCGTATAGATAGATAGCTAGGATTAGTAGATAGCAGGAGTTAGATAGATAGAGCATGAGTAGATATAGATAAGATAGATAGATAGCAGTTAGATAGATTAGATAGTAGTAGATATGATAGATAGATATTAGATAGCAGGGACTTAGTAGAAATGGGAGAGATGCGATTAGTAGGATAGATAAGATAGATATAGATGCAGAGTTAGATAGTAGCAGTTACTTAGATAGATAGATAGCAGTTTAGATAGATAGATAGAATGAGTAGCAGTTACTTTAGATGGATAGATAGCAGCGATTTAGATAGGATAGATAAGATAGATAGTTAGAAGATAGTTCTACCAAACCATCGTACCACTGATACATCTAACTTTGCACAGCCTCATAAATCATCAGTCCACACACAGGAATGAGAAAAATATTGCCTGCTTTGTGGATTTTTAAAAAGGCGTTTGATGCAGTGTGGCACCCAAGGCCTATTCCTAAAACTTCTGGAGAGTGGAATAGGTGGAAAAACAATGATGTCACCAAGAGCCTTTATACTGGTAATAAATGCAGTGTAAAAGTGAATGGGAAAAGAACTTCATACTTCCTGCAAGGTCGGGGAGTCAGACAAGGATGGAGTCCAACTCTCTTTAACATCTACATCAACCAACTGGAAGCAGCTCTAGAAACCTCATCAGCACCAGGGACTTACTCTACATGACACCAATGTAAAGTTCCTGCTCTACGCAGATGACCTTCACTGCATCACGAACAGAGAGTGGGCTACAAGAATAGCTTAACCATCTGGAGAAATCAGCGCAACCTGGGCACTTCCCATATAATCCAAATAAAAACAATGATGTTCCAGAAGAAAAACAAAAATCAACACACGACCTTCATTCACTTTGAATAACGAGATACTCAGCCGAAACAGAGAAATATACTATCTCGGCCTGGAGAGAAACCATTCTGGGAGCTTTAGGGCAGCTATAGAGACCTGAAAGCAAAAGCCAGCCGCAACTTCTATGCAATAAGAAAACAACTGTATCACCTCAAACCACCGGGTAAAAGTCTGGCTTAAAATCTTTGACAAGTGTCATTTCCCCAATCCTACTCTATGGCAGTGAAGTATGGGGCCTGTCTCCTATTTAGACCAATCAAAATGGGAATCTGGCCCACCAGAAAATACCCATCTCGAACTCTGTAAGCACCTCCTCAGGTCCATCGCAGTACATCAAACAGCGCTTTTCGGGCTGAGCTTGGCAGATTCCCATTACTGCTTGAGATGCAAAAAAGGGCCTACATTCTGGGCTCACCTACAAACAGTAGCCCCAACTCTTACCATTATAAAGCCTCAACACACAACAAAGACCAGGAAAAGCCATGTGCAATGAAACAAACTCATCAGCTCCTACTAACATCAAACCACACTCACAGAACCTGTCTAAACCTCAAATCTATAGCACAAGCATAAAAAGTTTGATGGAAGCGCACTCTGTTAATCAGAAAAAGTTCTGTTTATTGCATCACACAAACATACAACAAAGTTCGGAGAACGCATGTCTCCTTCATCAGGTGATGTAGGGAGACATAGGTTCTCCGAAACAATTGTGTAGTTTGTGTGATGCAATAAACAGAACATTTTCTGATTAACAGAGTGCGCTTCCATCAAACTTTTTTTGCTTGTGCATAAGCTTGGAGTCCTGAAGGGAGAGGACTGAAGGAAGCAGCACTGGAAATACTGGCACATTGCCTGAAGGAGTGCCTAGGCCCACACGTGTGTTACAACAGATCTAAACCTCAAATCACAGCCGCCATAACCAAGAGCCAATTGGATTACGTGGATGAATGGAAGAAAGAAATAAAAAAGTCCCAGAAACTAACTATATACCAGGCACTGGACAGAGACTACAAACTGGCCCCCTACCTGGAGAATATCACAAACCCTAAGAGAGACAAGTCCTGAGTTCTACAGATTGAGTGCACACAGCCTAGAAATAGAATCTGGCCGAACAGACACGACATATAAACCAAGAGAGAACAGACTGTGCCAGCACTGTGACCAGAGAACCTTAGAAGATGAAAACCCAATTCCTTCTACACTGCCCCAAATACAAAACAATACGGGGACCCCCATTTCAAGATGCTGTCGACTTTATCCCAGACTTCAACTGCTTAGATGGAGAGAGAAAACTCATATCCTGTGGGAGAGGATGAAGCCACAGTAAATATTGGGGCACACTATCTAACGGCAGTTCACAGACTGAGAGGAGCATAAATGAACTCAATGTCCAAGGACTACTTGCCCAATATCCCTTATCCTTCCCCAATCGACTTAAAAACTAAAAACCAATATACCCTTTATAGTTACTGTCCATATAAAATATCCATTGATACCCATGTCCCCCTACCGTGAACCTCTAATACTAAACATGTTTATTATTTTATTATTTTTTGTTGCTTTGGCAATGTAAAATGTAAATGATCCGCCATAAGCTCTTTTTGGTTTTGATTTGAGGTTGATTTGGTAGATAAGCAGAGTTAGATAGATAGAAAGATAGATAGCAGAGGTAGATAGATTAGATAGATAGATAGAGGTATAGATAGATAGATAGATAGAGAGATAGATAGATAGATAGTCGAGATAGATAGTAGATAGATAGATAGATAGAGAGATAGATAGATGATAGAAGGTAGCTAGATAGTAGTAGATAGATAGATGAGATGATAGATAGATAGATAGATAGATAGCAGAGTTAGATAGGTAGTAGAGTTAGAGAAGATAGCCAGAGTTAAAGATAGATAGAAAAAGATAAGGCAGTTAGATAGATAGATCGATAGATAGGATAGCAGGTTAGATAGCAGTTACTAGATAGATGATATATAGATAGCAGTAGATAGATAGATAGATAGATAGATAGCAGAGTAGAAATAGCGTGTTAGATAGATAGATATAGATAAGCAGTTAGATAGATAGACAGATTGCCAGTTAGTAGATAGTAGATTAGATAAGAAAAGATAGAAGATAGATAGATAGATAGATAAGATAGATAGATAGATAGATAAAAGAGTAGATATAGATAGATAGAATAGATAGCAGAGTAGAAGATAGATAGAGCAGAGTTCAATAGATAGATAGATAGATAGCAGAGTAGATAGATAGATAGCAGAGATAGATAGAGATAAGCAGTAGTTAGATATAGCATGTGATAGATAGATAGATAGATAAGGATAGATAGATAGCAGAGATGATTAGATAGATAGATAGAGAGATAGATAGATAGCAGAGTTAGATAGACAAAGCAGATTAATAGATAGATAGCAGAGTTAGAATAGATTAGATGAGCAGAGTTAGATAGTAGGATCGATAGATAGATAGCAGAGATATAGATAGATAAGATAGATAGATAGATAGATAGATGATAGATAGCAGAGATAGATGATAGCAGGTTAGATAAATTAGCAGAGTTAGCTGATAGATAGATTAGATAGATAGATAGATAGTAGAGTTAGATAGATAGATAGATAGATAGATAAGAATAGACTAGGATAGATAGGAGATCGCAGGGAGTTAGGATAGATAGCGAGTTACATAGATAAGCGCAAGTAGATTTAGATATAGATAAGATAGATAGCAGAGATAGGATATAGATTAGATACCGGTAGATAGATTGGATAGATAGATAGATAGATAAATAGATAGATAGATAGATAGATAGATAAATATATAGATAGACAGGCAGATAGATTAGATAGATAGATAGATAGATAGATTAGATAGATAGATAGATAGATAGATAGATAGATAGATAGATAGATTA
>JAACNH010005573.1:0-19832 GCA_019447015.1 Hymenochirus boettgeri
ATATCCACAATTCATTTCATCACTCACCCAAACCCCACTTACGTGTACCATTGAATGACCATAAACTCCCCTGGAAAAAAAAAAATATATAAGTAACACATTGATAAAAAATGAAAAAAAATTTTTTTAAGCACTTCTAAAACGTCTTTAGCTCTCCTTTAAGTACTTTAAGTGCTAAACCTGAATTTTTTTGTTGTTGTTAGTTCTCCTTTAAGTACAACAGAAAGTATGTCTTGCGAGAGATAACTCTACTTTACCCAGAAATGGTTCATAACAGTGCACGGAAGCTTCAAACTGCACTAACACTCAGTGGATAAAAAAAATGCAATAGAATAAATCCTCCGCATGGCTTTTAGAAACGATTTGTACCATTCCATTGTAATACAGTATATTTTAAAAGACTGTTACAGAACACCGTGAGAAGAGCTCATCTCTGAAAACACAGACAGAATAGTTTTTATTATAATCAGCCGATATAAATGCTAGTTCTGCTGCTGGCACTAGGCACCATGTGTCTTCTTTCATTTGCGGACTTTTCTCTGATGCTATGCAGATATTTTTATTTGGTCTCATTTTTTCCCCCCTGTAACTTTCAGCTACTGAAAATAATTATCTTTGGGAAAACTTTAAGGGGTAAAAGGTTTTCGCATGTCCATTTATCAGCATAACTGAGTTTCCGCAGCCACGCAGTTTTTCCATTTTACCATTCCTAAAACGTAACAATAATATATATTTATAAAAGGGGTGAAGATCATTTTTTACAGCTAAATCAAATCTTGTGTATATCCGGTGAAAACTGGAGAAAAAAACCTAAAATGCTGATTCTGTTTAAGCTTTTGTAAACCAACAACCTTCCAATCCTTTTAAGAATTGGGCCCACCCCCTGTCGTGTACCTAGCATTAATGGTTAAGTCACTACTGACCTGGGTTGTCAGACTTCCATATTATGATGGGAATTTCCCCGACTGCAGGGAAAATCCCAAATCCCACAGTCAGGGTTATAGTCCCGGCCTGCAACCCTGGAAAGCTGTGATCACTCTCCCGCCACCGTCAACAATTTTGCTCCCCCAGCATTCCAATATCTCCTTCCCTACCCCCCTCCTGATTATCCGGGATAAAATCTTTCAAACCTTGCTACTGGCAGGATGTTTTCTCCAAAATGCTGCATGTTTCCGGTTAATTGTTAATAAAAGTTTGAATAAAGTCACAATCATTTATACGTCTCAAGCGAACAAATACCTCATTACCTGAGGAAGGGGGCATGTTTTACCCCCTGAAAAGTTGTGTTATTATGTGTGGTCTTCAATAAATCTACTTGAGTTACTTTTGGATGCGACTCTCAATCTTTGTTTGCTTGTGGAGGGGTTTGTTTGATTTTATGAAATAAATCTTGTGGTGTACTAGTGGGTCAGCTCCCATAATCCAGTCCTTTGTTTGGTGGAAGTCTAAGTAATCACAGTAAACTTGTATGCTCTCTAGTACACAGCAGATCAAAACAAGGAGGCTGCAGTCTTGTCCCTTAGATGTTGACACCAATCATATTAAAGCATAGAGACCACCCTCGTTACACACAGATAATGTCATAGCAGATCCTGACACTAATACACGAAGAGAGATTTAACATGTGAATTGTTTTTTTAAAACAATCACTTTCCCCACCATTCTTTTGCTCTTCATACAAAGAAAGAAAAAAAAGCACTAAAGAAAAAGAAAAACTAGGGATTTGACCCTGTAACCTCAAGGGCTGCATCTTTCTAAAAGTAGAGCATTAGCCTGCTAAGCCACCAAAGCTAATGTAAGAAAACAGTCAGTGTCAGACTGGACTGTTGTTGCCCACCAGTACGAGTTTAAGGGCGCACCTAACACCTTATATCTCTATTATCACTAATTTACACATTATCTTACTCCTATTGACTCCTATTAAAAATAATGGCTCCGTATTTCAATATAAAATTTTCTCTATTTTCTTGGGTGAATGGTTTGTGGGCCCCTAAACCCAATCAGTGCTTTTAACTTGTCCTACTACATTTTGAGAAGCTTCTATATACACACGCGTCCAAAATGATCAACACTGATAAACTATAGGATATTATGGTCTACAACATACTTTTTCCTGATTAAGGCATGGCCACACTGCTGCATTTTTTTTTTTGCGTTTGCGATTGCGTTTTTAAAAAACATTGAAACGCGGCAACGCAAAAAAGCAAGTTTTTCGGTGCGATTGCGTTTTGCGTTCTGCATTTTAATCGCAATCGCATGCGTTTTCCTATACTTATGAAGAAATCGCAAGCGCAAAAAAAAATCGCACATGTTGCAGTGTGGCCGTGCCCTTATATGACCAAAAATATACAGTGTTATCTCATAAAATCTTCACTTTCCTACCCCACTGCAGGCATGTTGTGTCGCTTTACACAGGGAAAGAGAAAGTGGAACTGGCTAGTCTGCATCTTTTGGCGAACTTGGGTTGAAAATACTGTAGCACCTGCATTTTTTTTTTATTTTAGACTATAATGTAGTTTCTCTTTATTTTTTTTTTTTATGGATGGCAAACATCAAAAGTTTTGGTTTCATTCGCTGTAATAAGGAATTAAGGAGACACAGTTTTGTTAATAATTTTCTCTTTTGTTAATTTAGAACCAACACTGCAATTATTGATTTAAGTGATTGAACTTAACCCCAAAACTTCAATCATGTTACAGCTGATTAAGTGGCCTATGGTGCTAAAAAAGCTTTAACCCCTTTTGGACTCCCATTTCATTCTTGCTGCTTTGTACATTGGCTGTCTACTCACGAAATGCAGGGAAAGCCGCGTGGGGTTGCACTAAGTGCAGCTAATGGGCTTGATTATTTTAGGCTTGCAAATGGTTTGGACCTCGTCCCTTCCCGTTGTCTGGCTCCCACTTGTTCATTAATTTGTTTCTTCTTGCTTCCCGTAATCAGAATGACCATGGGATGTTGACATTCTAAAGTTTTGCTTTTTAGTACAGTACAAATTATCGATTGTGATCTTGCTGTTGGAGAAAGGCAAACAGAAGTTGTGAAATATTCACATTTTTAGTGCCAATTTCAGTTGTTGAAGGCATTTACAGTATAGCGCAGATTAGGTATCGCACCATTTCTGCAGTACAAAGTAGGGGAATGCTTGCGGCAGAGTACAGATACCCACTCCTGACGGCTTTCTCCCCCCCATTTTTCTAACGTTTGCATTCGTGACTCTGTTAGGGCAAGGCCAACACAGCGCGGTTTTCGTGCATTTGCGCATGGGTTTTCTCTCACGATAAATGGAAATCGCGGGAAAGCAAAAATCCCTGCAATTTCCAATTGCGCAAACATTTCTGTTTTGGTAACACATGCATTCACCCATTTTTGGTGCATTAACGCATGCGTTTCCATACGGAAAATAGCAAAATCGCATGCTCAAAACACACCCGCAATGCAAACGCACAAGAATTGCGCACACATCGCATGTGACAACGCTCGTGATTGCCTGCACGATTTGGTGCGTTGTGTGTGTGCCTCAGCCTTAGAGCCAGGAAGGAAGTAACACCAGGGGATTCTTATTTTTCTCTTTTAACCAAATAGCATCTATGCATATAAAAATTTAGTATATTATGTATGTATGTATGTATGTATGTATGTATGTATGTATGTATGGACAAAAGAACATAGCTGGGCACTCCAGTCTTAAGTGTATCAAATATTTATTTGTAACGTTTCGAACCGGTGTGATTCCTTCCTCAGACGAGCAATTATAAACAAACACAGTGCCTATTGCTGTTTATAGACAAAATTTCAAACCATTTCAAGCAGTTAGGATGGCCATCTAGTGGTCAAAGTCATAAGTACATCAAAAGAAGGTGCTTAAAGTGTAAGTGCTGAGTGTAAAAAGTGCAAGTGCTATAAAATATTTAAATAGCTAATAGTTCCACATATAATAAAAAGTTACCTAAAAACGGATGATTATACTGAAATAGGCAATGTAAAAATCTAGCATAAAAATATTTAGTAAATTAAAGGTCAAGATACTCACTGAATAAATATCTAGGAAAATTTTAGACATAAAATATTAAATATAATATTGAACATTCAATAAATATTAAATGTCATCCCGTGGTATCAAGTCTACGTGGATTTTATCCCAGAACCACGATACAGGGGTACCAAAATCGCAGTTTATGAGAGTCAACAGAATCTTCTCCGACAGTGAGGATAGGGCTCACCAGCTTGATCGAATGATAACTATTCAAGGTAAGGGGACATCAACCCCACGTTTTGGAAAGGGCAAAGGTTGGGCAGTGTGTGTCCCCTAAATGTAACCAGAAGAGGACGTACCCTTCGTCCAGTGTTACTCATCATGTTCTGACATATCAATCAAACATCAATAAGTATTGACCAATTATTGGGGATAATACATTTTTTGGGCAGAATACAGAGGAAAACCATTTACTGTCTATAAAAATGGCAATTCACTGTATACTTCCCTTATCAGGGCCGACCCTATTACCAAATCCAAACAGAAACCATTTGTTTTCTCACAAAAATGGGTTCTATAAGTGCTACAACATGTAAATTCCATTATCACTGGGAGTAGCTTCAATCACCCCTACTCAGGTAAAATTCATGATACATTGTTACTTTAATTGAATACTGAGTATTGTGTATATCCTAAATGTCCATGCTCCCGATGTTGTAGGGAAAACGATGGGCCCTTTCAAGCATAAGTTCCAACGCCACAAGCAATATTGAATCTCTTGCTGAGGGTGATCAGGTTCCACTAGTGGGACGTTCCCCAGTAGCCACACACTTTTGTGCTGCAAAACACAATGATCTTAGGGCGGTCATTGAGAATCCGTTGAGATGCAGTGGTGGCGATAGAAACAGTTACGGAGAAGCAGCGGATTCAAACTAGATGCGTACAACCTAGGGGTCGTGTAACTGTGAGACATACAACGTGACCTCTGATGAAACATATAAGGGCTGACATAAGGGAAGCATATGTTGCAAAGAAGACAAATAGAAAAGGAAGACACGCAAGAGGGATGAATGGAGACAAGCAATAGTGAACACAAAACATTAAAGAGCAAAGCAGGGGACCTGTGGAGCGTGTGATGGACAGGGCTTGTGACAGCTATGGGTGAGTTCATGGTCACGGCCCTTCACTGCAGTGTAAGCTTTCCTTGTCAATAATCACAGTTAAGTTCCACGTAGTGCGAGATATTTTTATCCAATATACCCAAGAAAAATATCACGACTTACACTAGCAGGTGTGGGTCGGGTGGATTCAACCCCGACCCTTCGCTTGCTGTACAGGCTTCCCTGCTGGTAATTAAAATTCCACATCACACGTGATATCAACAATGAGCTCACCTGTATTCCCATCTGATCCGGATGCTAGCACCCCCGAGTCCTTCGCTTGGCTCGATATACATGAATATACTACTTGTACCTCCACCATAGGTAGCGCATCAACCGGTCACAAATGTCCAAAGTAGATAAAAAGTGGCTTTTATTTCACATGACAACTTTAAAAAACTCCACACTGGTCCCACCTGATGCATTTCATGCTTACAAAGCACTTCATGTGAAATAAAGCCACTTTTTATGCCTATGGTGGAGGGACAAACGTAATTGGTTTTATTCTGTGTCAAAATGTTGGACTTTGATACCACAGGATGACATTTAATATTTATTTAATGTTCAATATTATATTTAATATATATGTCTATTAACATTTTCCTAGATATTTATTTCAGTGAGTATCTTGACCTTTACTGTTCTATTCAATTAGATCAACTGGACTTGAAGTTTAGTTCTTGAAGACGTTTTGCTAGTCATCCAACTGGCTTTCTCAATTCAGAATGACTTGTACAAGAATCTGTGGCAATATGTACCCTGGAAAATCCCAATTAGCATATCACAGCCAGGTGTTAAGGGCGTGATTGCATAGTTGCTAAGAGGTGTTATAGGAACGCCCAGATAAGGTGTCAAAACAGCATTGTACATGGCAGACAGTTGGTGTCGAACCCCCCCACCTCTATTTAGGCTTGGTTTATTTATTTTCACAATAAATGGCCTCCTTAACAACTCTCTTGAACCAGTCACTTCCAGAGCAGGATACGTTTTTTTGAAAATTCTTCTTAATTTCTCGGAGACCCCATATGGGATGACCATGTTCTTTCTCTCTGTCTTGCTTTTCCCCTTCACTGTTGGTATTCGTGTTCGTTTCTTTCCCTTTACTTCTTTTGACAAGGCCCAGTCTGGATATCCACAAGTTTTAAGGGCTCCTCTGAGATGTTTTCATTTCTTTAGCCTTCGCCTCTGTGCTAGTGGGGATGTTCTCAGCTCTGTGTTGCAGGGTTCTGATGACACCCAGCTTGTGATCTAAAGGGTGGTGGGAGTCAAACATCAAATACTGATCTGTGTGTGTTGGTTTTCTGTAAACCTCTACTTCCAGTTTACCATTTTCCTTAACTTCTACCAAGCAGTCCAAGAAAGCCAGTTTGTCGTTTTGTACCTCTTCCCTTGTATATTTGATGTTTTGGTCTACTGCATTAATGTGTTCTGTGAAAGTTTGTACTTCCTTCTGGTGGATTTTAACCCAGGTGTCATTCACATATCTGAACCAGTGGCTGGGTGCTATGCCCTTGAAGGTATTAAGCACCTGTTTTTCTACCTCCTCCATGTAAAGGTTGGCCACAATGGGTGAAACTGGAGATCCCATAGCACATCCATGTTTGTGCTTATAGAACATATCCCTGTATTTGAAATAGGTGATATTCAGGCACAAGTCCATAAGGAACACACCTGTTCTGGGTTGAGATCAGTTCTGCTGGTAAGAGTGCGTCTGGCTTAGCTGCTGTTTTCCCCCTGTAACAGTCTCCTTGGTGGGTATACAGGTGAAGAGGATGTCACAATCATAGGACACCATAGTTTCTTCTGCACCGAGTCTATATCTTCAATCTTGTTTGTGAAATCCTGAGAGTTCTGGATGTGATGCTTAGAACTTCCAACCAATAGTACTAAGTGTTGACTAGGTATTTTGCCACCTTGTATGTTACAGAGTTGATGCTGCTAACTATAGGTCTTAATGGTGCCCCTTCCTTATGTATCTTTGGGAGTCCATATATGCATGGACAACTGTGTGCCATGTACAATCCTGTTTTGACACCTTACCTTGTGCATTCCTATAACATCTCTTAGCCACTATCCAATCACGCCCTTAACACTTGGCTGTGATATGCAATTGGGATTTTCCAGGTACATAATTGCCACAGATTCTTGTAAAAGTCATTCTGAATTGAGAAGCCAGTCGGATGACTAGCGAAATGTCTTCAAGAACTAAACTTCAAGTCCAGTTGATCTAATTGAATACACAGATATACCACTGACCTGGATGAATGGAAACCTTCACATCTGACCTTTAATTTACTAAATATTTTTACTGCTAGATTTTTACATTGCCTATTTCAGCATAATCATCCCGTTTTTATATAGTTTGTGGAACTATTACATTTAAATATTGTATAGCACTTGCACTTTTACACTCAGCACTTTACACTTTAAGCACCTTCTTTTTGATGTACTTATAGACTTTGACCACTAGATGGCCATCCTAACTGCTTGAAATGTTTAATATTTTGTCTATAATAGCAATAGGCACTTGTGTTTTTGTTCATAATTGCTCGTCTGAGGAAGGAATCACACCGGTTCCGAAACGTTCAATAAATATTTGATACACTTAAGACTGGAGTGCCCAGCTACGTTCTTTTGCCTATATGTTACTACTGTTGCTACAGAACCAGAGCACCCGCACTTGAAGCTTTGTATTACCTGGTTTAAGTGTGCAGGATCCTCAACGATCATATTTTGTATGTATATATGTATATACATATGTAATGAGCAGCACTCACGGGACTTGTAAAGTAGAAAAGACAGTCTTTATTCACATCAACGCATTTCAGCCCTGCTCATGGGCCGTCCTTGTAAGTGATCACATTTAATCCACCACCCACCATATTTTACCCCACCCCACCACAGGGTCATCCCATTGTGCACATAACCTGCTTGATTGGATATCAACCGTACAAAACTATAAACAAATATAACTGTTAAAATGCATAAAAGTCAATGACAGTATATGAATTTGGTATAATTTACAATTGTTCTAACACAATATAGTATGGCAGAAAAATAACAAACAGCCTGAGTGAGTCACTCATAGAAACAATGTAGTGAAAACTGCTCATTTAGTCCACTAGGGGATAAAGTCTGGAGTCTATGTATCCATCTGGCCTCCTTTTGCAATCATAGCTTCTTTATCCCCTGGCACTCTCATTGCTCATCAGAAAGGCCATCTATAATCATACACCGAAGGCTAGACAGTTGATGAGCTTCCTTCTTGAAATGTCTGGCGACTGACAAGTCACCAACACTGCTTGTGATGCAACCAGCATTTTGGCAGACAGGGCATTATTTTTACAGCCAGCTGTGAAGACCATGCCTTCTTACTTACGTGACAGTCAACATTTAATTGAGACAGTGGGCACGTTTGAATGTCCTATGGACAATTTTATGTTTTTGACCTGTGATGTCAGTAGCCTGTATACTGTCATCCCTCAAGAGGATGGCCTGTAGGGCGGCCTCTTCTTGATATTGAGTACAGGGGACCACCTATTGAGTTCCTCATTGATTTGTTGAGATTCATCTTAATGAACAATTATTTCAGATACGATGTCATATTACGCCCAGAGGGTTGCACGGCGATGGGATCTAATGTAGCCCCGTCCCTTCCAACCTTACATGCTCATGTTTGAAAGGAAATACATTATCCCGGCCACTGAGGGATTGGTGCTTCTATAAACGTTATATAGACAATTTGATTTGTATATGGAGTCACTGAGCAACAGGCCATTGATTTTGTTACCAGTCTTAATGAATTGAATACCCCATAAAACTCTCCATGACCATTGGGCATGATGAGATTGAATTTCTTGACCTTAAATTGTTTAAGACCCATCTGGGATTGGCACTACTTTATATAGGAAACAATTGATAAAAATTCATGCTTCATGGCACTAGTTGCCATCCCACGGGATCTAAGTATGCTATTGCGTACAGTCAGTTTTTGAGAACACTGCGCAACAACACAGACAGTTCCAGGGCGGAGCCCACTAGATGAGATGTTCCAAAGATTTTGTGAGAGAGGATACGACCCAGACCAACTCTGTCATCATTACATAGGGCCCGCGATTTCTGCACGTGATCATTTACCCAGAATCAAACGCACTAACCCTAAGGGTAAGGCATGTGTTAACTTTTGTTCCACTACACTCCTTATAGTGGACAACTCAAAGATTTAATAAATCACAGGTGGGACTTGATCAGCAGGGACAGGTCATGCCCTTTGATAATGTTAATGTTCGTCACCCATATAGAAGGGGCAGAAATTTTGCCAACTTACTTGTTTGTAATGACATCGCCAAATAAAAAAGTGAACACCAATGTCCAGAGCGCTTGGCAGATTAAAAAGAAAATGGGTGCTTTAGATGTCCTAATTGTATTACATGCAGCTCAATGTTGACCGGTCAGAAATTCACACATCCCAGAGATGGACCAAATTCACTATTAAACAACGGTTCACCTGCACGAGCAGGTATATATTCTATTTTATTGTTTGTCCTTGCGGACTGTATTATGTCGGCAAGACAAAAACAATGTTTAAAGAGCGCATGGCTAATCATCGCACATCTATTAGGAATGCCCTTTCTGCCAAAGATGCTGGTTGCATCACAAGCAAGTTTGGTGACTTGTCAGTCGCCAGACATTTCAAGAAGGAAGCTCATCAACTGTCTAGCCTTCGGTGTATGATTATAGATGGCCTTTCTGATGAGCAAATGAGAGTGCCGAGGGAAAGATAAGCTATGATTGCAAAAGGAGGCCAGATGGATACATAACTCCAGACTTTATCCCCTAGTGGACTAAATGAGCAGTTTTCACTACATTGTTTCTTATGAGTGACTCACTCAGGCTGTTTGTTATTTCTTCTGCCATACTATATGTGTTACGAACATTGTAAATTATACCAAATTCATATACTGTCATTGACTTTTATGCATTTTAACAGTTATATTTGTTTTAGTTTCTGTACGGTTGATATCCAATCAAGCGGTTATGTGCACAATGGGATGACCCTGTGTGTGGGTAAGTAATATGGTGTGGGTATTAAATGTGATCACTTACAAGGTGTTGTATTGTCCTGATGACGGCCGGTGAGCAGGGCTGAAACCGTCGATGTGAATAAAGACTGTCTTTTCTACTTTACAAGTCCCGGAGTGCTGCTCATTTTGAACAATTGGATACCTGTTTGGTGTGCACCCGGGCGGTTGCCTTTTCGAAAGGTGTGCTCACCACATTCCTACTTTATGTATCCAGTATGTATGTTATGTTTATGTATGTTGTATGTATGTCTGTTAAGTTTGTATCAGTATGTACAGTTGTGTTTTATCTAGTTTTGTTCTTGTCTGGTGGCGTTGATGTGTTGATGTTGTTTTGTGTATATTTGATTTTGTTTGTATGTATGTTTATGTATGTTAGTTGTATTATGTATGTATATGTTGTATTATGTTGGTCATGTATAGTTGGTTAGTAATGTATGTCAGTATGTAATGTATGTATGTATGTATGTACAGTATTTCCAGAAAACTTCCGAAGGCTGAGAAAATTTTAATGAAACTTATATATACGTTTCAGGACCGGGGAAAAACATAGGCTATATTACACTTTAACTAACAATCACCCATTTAAACACACAATTTTTTAATCCCTTTTCATTCATGTATCAGGGCTGCCATCAGTTCTGGGCCCCATACTGGGTAAATTTCTGGGGCCCCCATAACACAAACCAACTCAGACACATGCATACCTCCCAACATTTTAAAATGCAAAGAGGGACACATGGGGAGAAGAGAAGCAGTGAATGTGGATTTTTTTGGCTGAGAGGCAGCCAATCACGACGCGGACCCTTTGAGGTATAGTAGGTCTCCTCCCCCAGCCCAACCGCTATATTATTTGTCCATAACTCCCCCGATCATTACTTACCTTGCCTTTCTCCTTAGGCGTTCTGAACTGTCGGCAGCCACATCCATGATTGGCTGCCTCTCAGACAAAAAAAATCCACATTCACTGCTTTTCTTCTCCCCATGTGTCCCTCTTTTGCGTTTTAAAATGTTGGGAGGTATGCACGTGTCTGAGTTGGTTCGTGTTATGGGGGCCCAGAAATGTACCCAGTATGGGGCCCAGAAGTCTGATGGCAGCCCTGTATATAGCCCTGTAAATCTATTTGGTGGCCCTCAAAGGTGGTTAGGGCCACACATGAGGCCCCTGAGATCAAATGGGTTGACCTGGCCTAAGTTAATTGAGGATTAGATTTGACCTAGAGCCCTGCAGTGGGTCGGGAATCCACGGCTTGCTAAATTTGGAGGTTGGGTTTGTGTAAAACCAGTAAGTTTGAATGGGTTGTGGGTCAGAATCAGTTAGAAAGCCAGGCAGGTGTTTGGCCAGCATTAGACTGTAAGCTCTTAGGGCAGGCCCTGAATTGAATGCATAAACTAATTGTAAAGTGCCACATACTATATATTCAGTGCAATATTAAATTAAAAATATAAATATCTAAACTCTTCTGACTTACATTTTGGACCACTTTTCCAGTTCTTCGTCAATGTAAGTTTTTACTTTTTTTGGAAGTAGCCCTAGGGAGTTGCCCAGAAGTACACACAATCCTCTGTTCCATTGATGGAAGACTGGTCACCTGACATTAAACACACACACATCTTAAGTTAAAGGTGTTACAAATCTGAAAGAATAAAACTGAAATGTTTAGATGTTAAGCAGATGCAATTGATTTGAATTCATAGAAGTCGTTGAAAAACACAGTGAAAAAAAGACATTTTTACAACATTTAACGATTTTTCATAAATAACCTAATGTAATACTTAACTGGCTTTATTATTGTGCTTGTTGCAATAAATTCTTATGTTGTTTACATAGATAAGTCATTCAATGCAATTTATAAGGTGTGTAATGCACAAAAAGGATCAATTTTGATGTGGACACATACGACGACGGACAAATCACTAATTTGGGCTTCTTAGTAATTTTCACATGGCCACCACATTTATTAGGTGTTTCATAGGCATGTTTAGGGGGGATTGAATCCCCCCTCCTGCTGTTATTAATTTGGCTTGAATAGAGCGGCAGAATACAGAAGTGTCCATCTTCTAGCTACACAATCCACGGAAGCATTGCCGCATTATTGTTAATTTGATACATTTTTTGCAATTGATTATAATGGGAACTCCTCAAATATGGACATTTTGAGGTTTTGGGTTCATGTATTAGCTTTATGGTCATAAACACAAACACTGATACCCCCAACCCCACACAGACATAGGTACACACACCTACTGACCTACCTTTCCACTCCCATGGCAGCAATCAACTTAAAGGGTAACTATAGTCAAAAAAGTTTTTTTTTACCCCCCCCCCCCCTCAACTTGACACAGGTACACACACCTACTCAACTACCCTTCCATTCCAATGGCAACCATACCTAAATGGTAACATATAGTCAAAAAACAAATTTTGATCAATAATGAAAAAAAGTTTGTTTTTTACAAACCCACCCACCTGACAGAGGAAACACACCTACTGACCTACCCTTCCATTCCTGTGGAAGCTATACTTAAAGGGCAAGTCCAGCCCTAAAATGAAAACTTACATACAGGTAAATCACCCCCCAAACCCTAAATGGTTATAGTTTGAAATGTGAAATAAAGTCTAACCTGAAATCCTGCACATATCCTGTTGCCCCTGTTTCTGCTTCCTGGTTCTTACAGTTAGTAACTGTCAGTTATGGATTTGACAGTTGACATCACAGCCAATGACTGAATGTTAATCCCCTGTCTGCCCCTCTGAGCATGCTCAGCTCAGTACCTGCTCAGTACAGGTTTCTAAATTGCTCAGTTTCCATGAGGCATCCAGAAGCATAGCAGGCATACAGTAATGAATTCTAGGACAAAGTATGATATATCAACATATTTTAAATAGGCCGTTCTTTCTAAAAGATCTTCTTATGAGGGTGGAGTTGTCCTTTAAAGGGTAACTATAGTCAAAAATAATTTTTTGACCACTCGTCAAAAAAGTTCATTTTTTAACCCCCAACCTGATACAATTATACACACATACTAGCCTTCCCTTCTATTTCTGTGGCAGCCATACTTAAAGGTTAACTATAGTTTAATTGAATTTACTCAAAAAAGTTTTTGACACACATTTTTTGCCAACCAAACTGACACAGGTACACACACCTACTGATCTAGTAAAAACAAAACAAAAAAAAACCCACATCAATCCATTTTGCCATTGCCAGAGTAAGATTGAGTTTCAAAACCTACAGCACATACACTCATACTAGCCTCAAATTATACTTAACGTTCCATTTATAACTGTTATTTGCAGTTCTGGAACATTCAGGACATCAGAAAGTGCAAGGGGTGTCATTCTGAAAGGGGATTAAAACAATGTGAGCCAAAATACAGACAAAAAAAGTGTTATTTGTTTGAGGACAGGTGTGAAACTGATCACATAGACAGTGACAGATGCCACAAAATAGCACAAATAGAAACTTATCCTTATGCTTATTGTCCTGATAGCAGTATTAGCTGAACTGGATCAATGATTTTGACAATGTTTTTTGTACTATAATGAGGTTTGAACTGTAATAAGGATATAAATCATTACTTATACCTCATGGAACTCTTGGTGACTTCTAATATCCTTTAATAAAGAGAAGTATTTTTCAAGAAACAAATTTAGGGGGAAGAAAAATATAAGATGAAAGAAACAAAAGAAACAAAAATTTAGGGGGAAGAAAAAAAATGATATACATTAACACCGTGTGTCCCTTAAAAGGTGTATGTGACTAAAATGGTCGTGCGATGTGCTCACCACTGCTCATTTCAGGAATACCTACCTTAAAAATCCTAAGATTGCCTGTGTTGTGTGTGCGCTATACAGCGCATTACAGCGCAGGCTTAAGAATTCCTAAGATATGTTATCTGGATTTAGATAAGTGCAGCAACCAGAATGATATCATCATACTATCAGCACTATAATTGGCTATATTGTGGTAAACATTATTTCTAGCTTCAGTCTTGCTTTCAATACATGGGATCTTGATCTCATGAGTTCTGGAACGTTAAAGGGAAATTATACCCTCCAAGCACCCCTCTTCATTTGACATACCTACAGTGAACTGTATGCGTCTTATTGTCATAACTGGAAATAATGGGTTTTTTTTTCATGGATGGAGAGAGTCCTTTTCCCATAATAGTATTTTAAAAACTTACTTGATGGGATGTCTTTAATTTTTGGAATGTGAAAATAATTTCTAAAATGCTTTAGATCATCGATTTCATCTAAATGGAGAGCCAACTTCTCATCATAAGACTGCACCCAAGCTGAGAAGCAATACGCTCTAATGTTATTAAAGGTGAAGACTGAAAAGTTGCCATACTGAATAAGGCTCGGAGATGGAGACTGGGATGTTTAATGATAGCCTACAAAGAAAAAGAAAAATTAGGACTTTCAGTTGAAGAAAAGTTACAAATAGAAGATAGAAGCAATCCTCCATATAAATTTATTGAACAAGTAAGCACACACATCATGGCAACAATATTACTGCAGTTTTCATTTTTACTTGTGGGTGAAAAATGGTCATGGTAGGCCCCCTCTATCATTGGACTCATTCTACCATTCCAGTCCAAAACAACAGCTTTAAGCTGGGTACACACGATGAGATATTTCGGTCCGATCGACCGATAGTTCAGTGTATCGGTCGATCGGACCGAAATTATCGCATCCGAATGTGCCCATGTCCGATCGACCGTTCGTCCAAATCGGACGAACGGACGATCGGACAGGGTGGAAAACCTTGTCCGATCGTGCGGTCCTCTATGGACCGCACAATCGGTCGCGTTGACTATCGGACGCGGCTGCTTTTGCCGCGACCGACAGTCCTTCCTCCTGGCCGACCGTTCGAAAGTATCGAGCGGTCGGTCAGGAGGAAAATCGCTAGGTGTGTACCTAGCTTTAATCTGCAGCTAGATTAAATCACACCAGACACATTGTTGGGAAAGAAAATAATTAAGCTCCCTATATGCATTTACATTTAAATTGCCCCTATGAGAGCACTGAGCACTGCTAACAGGTTATTCATCTACTCTGAGTACCTTTCTGTCATTATCACTGACGGAACAAAAACCTTTGGTTCCACTGTTTATCAGGATTGTTTAACAACACTTAACTACGGCCAGATAACAATGCTAGTGCACAGGAAACAACACACTGTCATTGTTTCAAGGCATTTGCATACATATGTATGCAGAGGTGTGTATTTTAAATGTGTTGTACTGTACCACAAGTGATTATGCCTACCTATGCAAAATCCATGCTGCTTCGTTTTTCAGAAAGCACAAGATTCCGATAAAACAGCCATTTTTCTTGTAGGAAGCTTAAAGGGCATGTTTGCCCTTAAAACAAAAAAACTGGTGACTAGCAGTTGGCTTTGCAGGCAAGTTACTAACATTTTTTACCAGTTTTATTCATGTATTTGTAACCAGATATTTAATGATAAGTTCTCTTCCTTTCTGGCAAGGTATCTGAATCCCCCGTCTGGTTAAAGAGCATCTGATAAGGTTTAGCATGTGCAGAGGAGGCAGCATGGGAAACAGCAGTCAATCATTGGTTGTGATGTCAGTTGTCACAGTCCTGATTGACTACATGGATGGAGAAGCCAGCTTACTCTGCCAGAATGGGGACATAATTATTCTTAATTATCTGGTAAGTGATACAGGTAATAAAGTACAAAACATATCAGTTGGAGTTAGGGACAGGTAACTGACAACTGTCCAGTTTTCAGTTTTAAGGGTGAACATGCACTTTAATATATTTGTCCATCAAACTTTTAAATATAAAAATTTCATCTTCAACACCTGTGTCCTCCCAATTAAAAGCGATCTTGTAACATGGCATTATGCCTATTATAAAATGTATAAACGTTGTATTTTAAGCATTTGCAAAACATTCAGGTTGCTATAATTCCAGTTGTAATGCTGCCTGCCCTACTCTATGGATACATGAAGCCCGGCTACCACTCTTCAGCTGGTCCCTGCTCTACCAGTACTTACCAATTATGAGCTGAAAGTCCCTGCTGCTTGTTTGTATTCCTTGAATCCAACTCTCCAGCTTTAAGTACTCTCCTCTCTCTCTCTCTCTCTCTCTGTCTCTGTCTCTGTCTCTGTCTCTCTCTCTCCTATCTCTCTTCTTCTCTCTCTCTCTCTCTCTCTCTCTCATCTCTCTCTCTCTCTCTCTCTCTCTCTCTCTCTCTCTCTCTCCCTCTCCTCCTCCACCCCCTACCTATCTATATATGGTCTATCTATGTATCTGTCTGTCAGTCATAAATAAATATTCAAAACATACGCACCTTGGGATAAGACTCTCTTTCTTGGTTATTCAATCAGTTTATATGTAACAGAATAATCTTCCCAGCAAAGATAACAAAAACAGAGTCAACCAGAGTCCCTAATTTACATGAAGCTGTAAAGATCATTTACCCCTCCCAATATTCAGCAAACAGCCTGAAGGTAGCAAAGGTTACTCACTAACTTCACAAATAAAGCCTTGAACTGAAACCACCAGTCAGCAAAGGGGACTCTGTTACTGATGAAATTAGTTCATTTTCTGTTTGGACAGAGAGAAAGTTCATTCTATTTATCTAAACTATCCGGAGCTTAAACATTATCTGTTGGACATATAGCGGAATGAACAGATTTGCCATAACTACAATGCTATTGTTATTGTCATTTCCATAGGAGTCTCTGTTTAAATCTGTGTGGTCTGAACAATTAAGGGGAACTCAGACTACATCATCTCTGGGAATAGCCAGTTGGTATCCAATTTGCTGCTGAAACAATGTTAAATAGTCATTTTCTGTGGTCATTTTGTTCAAATTGTTGGAAATCTTTTATTTATTACTCAATTTAATAGTTTTTGAGTTGGGTCAGGCTTTAATAGAAGAGGGTTAGTCAGGAGAACCGTAAGGCTGATACTCTCATTAAGCAGCCTGAAGCCTTTCGGGGGAAAATAAAAAGTATGTCACAAAGGTACTGTGACTACAGGCGTTAATGCTGTTAGGAATATTAGATATTGCATTAGAGAGCAATGGAGGTTAACCTGTTCCTCCCCAGTTTGTGAGGAATAATTGTGGGCTTGTACAGCTGACCAAGCAACAGTCAAAAGAAAACCTGCATCTGCAAAATATTATAGAAGAAAAATAGATAAATTTGGAACCGGGAATATTCAATTTTTATTACTACAATAAACTTACATTATTCTGGTTGTTAACTGCTTTATATTTTTGTTACTTGGCATATAGAATGTTCTGGTTCCCTATCCCTAACAGTGCACAATAAGACCTATTCATTATTATTTCATTACATACTGCAAGCCTGGGAATTTCATCATAATGGTAGCAAACTGGCAATTTCATCATATACTGGTAGCCATGGGATTTTCCCTACATACTGGTAGCCATGGGATTTTCATTACTACTGGTAGCCATGGGATTTCATTACATTAGTGTAGCCATGGTTTCATTACATACTGGTAGCCATGGGAATTTTCATTACATACGGTAGCCATGGGAATTTTACTACATACGGTAGCCATGTAATTTACTACATACTGGTAGCCATGGAATTTCATTATACTGGTAGCCATGGGAATTTCATTACATACTGGTAGCCATGGGAATTTCATTACATACTGGAGCCATGGGAATTTCATTACATACTGGTAGCCATGGGAATTTTACTACATACTGGTAGCCATTGGAATTTCATTGCATACTGGTAGCCATGGGATTTTCATTACATACTGGTAGCCATGGGATTTTACTACATACTGGTAGCCATGGGAATTTCATTACATACTGGTACCATGGGAATTTCATTACATACTGGTAGCCATGTGATTTTCATTACATACTGGTAGCCATGGAATTTTACTACATACTGGTAGCCATGGGAATTTTACTACATTCTGGTAGCCATGGGAATTTCATTACATACTGGTAGCCATGGGAATTTATTATATATTGGTAACTATGGGAAATTCACTACATATTGTTAGCCATGGGAATTATATCAAATAATGGTAGCAAACTGGCAATTTCATCATATACTGGTAGCCATGGGAATTTTACTACAAACTGGCAGACATGATTTTCAGTACATACTGGTAGCCATGGGATGTTCAGTACATACTGGTAGCCATGGGAATTTCATCACATACTGGAGCCATGGGAATTGTATTATATATTGGTAACTATGGGAAATTCACTACATATTGTTAGCCATGAGAATTTTATCACATAATAGTAGCAAACTGGCAATTTCATCATATACTGGTAGCCATGGGAATTTTACTACAAACTGGTAGTGATGGGATTTTCAGTACATACTTAGTGATGGATTTTCAGTACATACTGGTAGTGATGGGATTTTCAGTAGATACTGGTAGTGATGGGATTTTCAGTACATACTGGTAGTGATGGGATTTTCAGTACATACTGGTAGTGATGGGATTTTCAGTACATACTGGTAGCCATGGGATTTTCAGTATATACTGGTAGCCATGGGATTTTCAGTACATACTGGTAGCCATGGGATTTTCATTACATACTGGTAGCCATGGGATTTTCATTACAACTGGTAGCCATGGAATTTTCATTACATACTGGTAGCCATGGGATTTTCACTACATACTGGTAGCCATGGGTTTTCACTACATACTGGTAGCCATGGGATTTTCACTACATACTGGTAGCCATGGGATTTTCACTACATACTGGTAGCCATGGGAATTTCATTACATACTGGTAGCCATGGGAATTTCATTACATACTGGTAGCCATGGATTTCATTATATACTGGTAGCCATGGGATTTCATTACAAACTGGCAGACATGGATTTTCAGTACATACTGGTAGCCATGATGTTCAGTACATACTGGTAGCCATGGAATTTCATCACATACTGGTAGCCATGGGAATTGTATTATATATTGGTAACTATGGGAAATTCACTACATATTGTTAGCCATGAGAATTTTATCACATAATGGTAGCAAACTGGCAATTTCATCATATACTGGTAGCCATGGGAATTTTACTACAAACTGGTATGATGGGATTTCAGTACATACTGGTAGTGATGGGATTTTCAGTAGATACTGGTAGTGATGGGATTTTCAGTACATACTGGTAGTGATGGGATTTTCAGTACATACTGGTAGTGATGGGATTTTCAGTACATACTGGTAGCCATGGGATTTTAGTAATATACTGGTAGCCATGGGATTTTCAGTACATACTGGTAGCCATGGGATTTTCATTACATACTGGTAGCCATGGGATTTTCATTACATACTGGTAGCCATGGAATTTTCATTACATACTGGTAGCCATGGGATTTTCACATACTACTGGTAGCCATGGGATTTTCACTACATACTGGTGCCATGGGAATTTTCACTACATACTGGTAGCCATGGGATTTTCACTACATACTGGTAGCCATGGAATTTCATTACATACTGGTAGCCATGGGAATTTCATTACATACTGGTAGTGTAATGAAAATCCCATGGCTACCAGTATATAATGAAAATCCCATGGCTACCAGTATGTAATGAAATTCCCATGGCTACCAGTATG
>JAACNH010005574.1:0-19830 GCA_019447015.1 Hymenochirus boettgeri
TGTTCCACATCATAAACCTGATAATAAAGATGTGAGCTATAACTGTGCATCAGTAACTCAATTTTATTAGATATTAGATATCTTCATTGATAAGCATTTCTATCTCATCTAGAGCATCATTCAAGGTATACTCTTAGTCTTTGTACAAAGGAAGAAGAATTGAAAGAAATAGCCCTGTGTATTTTGAATGTTTTTCAATGATAGTTTTCAGTATTAATAGAAATGCTGCTTTTATATATAAGCATGCAGTAACTATATTTATGTACAAGTAAGAACAATAATCAGTATAATGATTTACACAGCAATCATTAATTCTTTACAACAATACAGTTTTTCATTTTTAGAAATGTTTTATTTCTGTTTTATATGTAACCAATTATCATTAACTCCATTGTGAACTTTCAAAAAACAATTTGAAGGTCGCAAACAATATGCTTTGCTTTCAGTAGCAATAATATTTTCTCTTCCATTCTAAGTCTTTTAGAAATAGTCTAGAATTTTATTGTAAATAAATGATTCAATCAATACTTATTAAGGTCCTTAAATCAAATAAAACAAATTGGGGAAAAGGTCATTGCTAAAAGGATATGAACTCTTTGATATTTGCTTTGCATTAAAAGAGATTAGTCTCTAAAACACTTGCAATATTCAGGGAGAAAGAAATGCAGACTATGTTCTCTGTTAACCGCTTGATTCATAGTTTAAATATACACTAATATTTTAAAATGCACTTTAAAAAAGCTTGACAAGGGATGATAAATATATTACTTTATAAATTAAAAATGCATGTTTGTTAAGTAAATATTCAGACTAATTTCTAATAAAAGTAGAGGAATATTATCTCTGACACAGATAGTTATCATTATCATGTGATTGCTAAGTAGTTTTCCCTCTTGCTTGCAAAATGTTTTAATTTATTAGAAATGAGATACAAAAAGGAATGAACTGGATATCAGATAAGGAAGCTGCTCGTAAAAAGGGAATTGCTTGTAGCTGGGAAGACTGACAGCATTTTTTTTATAACTCTGACACATATTATCTTCTTTCCCACAGAGATATTACTTACTCCTTTTTTAGAAGGATATTTGTGATATTTAATTGTCTACAGTTCTTTCATACAGCAAAGTGGGAAAAGTTAAACCACATTTTAACATTAATATGTTAATAGAAAGAATATAATAAGAAAAAAGTCTAAGTTCTATACATCACAATTATAGAAATTAATTATTTTCTAATTTTTTGCTTTTTCTTGAATAACCAAATAAAACAAATTGGTGTTGTTTCAGAAAGAAAGAAAGAAAGAAACATTATTCTAGTGGGCAAACACTGGGAAGTCCTGGCAAATTTTAGGTGATTCATTTTAAGGTCTCTAATCTACCAGCACTACATTTTTCTCAAGCTCTACACTAAACACCTAAAACTGAAACCTATCTCTGATTTTTCAGACTAAGGGCCCTATTTCTAAAAGATCGATGTCGTTATCGAAAAAATAACGATCGCTATCATAAAATAGCGATCGTTATCGTAAAATAACGATCTGTATTTTCCGATAACGATTGGTATTTTACGATAACGATTGGTATTTTACGATAACGATTGGTATTTTACGATAACGATCGGTATTTTATGATTTTGGAAAATACCGATCGTTATCGGAAAATACAGATTGTTATTTTACGATAACGGTCGCTATTTTATGATAACGATCGCTATTTTTTCGATAACGATATCGATCTTTTAGAAATAGGGCCCTAAGCAACATAAAATCTGATCACAATGGTTAATATCAGACCATAGCAGTCATTTTTAAAATTGGTGATTGTAATTTCTGGCCATATCAAAATAGCCACGGTGGTAGTAAAGTAAATTCCACCCCAATTCCAAGTATCTCAAAGGAAAATTTAAGCTATGTATGGCAGGTCTAAAGTTTTCTAATTGTAGTCTTTGTAATAATTGAGTTACAATTTTATGTAAAAGACTTGAGCTAAGTGTTTCTGCTTTTTATGGCAAAACAAGCTCCAGATTTTAAATACAGTGTTATCTAACTGTAAAGGACTTACCTATGTAAGTCCATAACAGCAATTTGTGCTCCCATGAAATGGGTGTTTCCAAAAATAAAGTATATACATCAAAAGGAGGAATGGTATATGGAGGCATCTTTAAAGAAAAACAAAAATCATGGGATACAGTTCTTCACTTAATGTACCATACAAAATTATGTGTATTCACACTTTCATTAGTTAAGAAAAGCTGAAATATTGTGTGTTCATAAAGAATCTAATACTTTATCTTACACAGACTCTTTTATATTTTAAAAATACAAAAATGTTGTAAAAATATATACGGTATATACACATGAGCATTCAGTTGTGTACATTCATGCCCATGTTTTTTTCCTTTGTGTAACACATTTACTGACCACATTATAAAACTACATTTTATTTGCTAATGCTATCTGTTTGGGCACACATCCTTTAAAGGGAATGTCCACCCCCAAAACTAACTTTCTATATTTATTTGGCCCAAATAAGTGCTCCAAAACAAACTTTACAGCATGTAAATCGGTCCAGTGGTTCAAAAGTTACAGACCTTTGTAGCTGGCTTAATCCTGCAGCATGGACCAATATGCTATGTAATTGTAAAGCACCATGGAAGAGGTTGGCACTATAGAAATCAATAATAATAATACTGTAATAATAATACAGGCTAAGCTGAATAGTGGGAAGAACAGAAAGGCAGAGGAAGAGAATGTTCAGAGGTTTGAAAATTAAAAAACAGCTACAGGAATGTACCTGGCATGATCAAGTCACACAACAAATTTCCAACGTGTTGACTTCAGCACTTTGCTGCCTCTGGTGAGAAGACCCAGCACCTCCAAGTTGTTATTAATATGGGTATGCAACCGTATAATGTATGTTTTAGAATTGATTAACCTTTTCTTCTTCTTTTGTCTTAGAGTTGATATGTTTAGTAGATTTTTATTATGGACAGTAGTCTTTGCAATAGGCAGCTAACACCAGATACAGTAAATTCAGTTTACAGATACAGTTAAGTTAATTAATACCTCAAGATGTAATGTTAGAACCGCATAGTCTATAAAAATGCATTAAATGATGAGCACTCAGATCTAGACGGGAGGGAAACTAGACTGGCAAACAAAATTAATAAGCTATTATAACGTTCAGTCCTTAACCTTATGTAAGCAATCTAAGTAGTTTGAATAAACATGCTTGTCGTATAGTTTGATAATATTGGTGGCAAAACAAAAGTCTTTCAGAAACTCTCTGCAGACCAATGCTGTTTTGGTTAATTATTTATGTTGCATACAGGCCAAATGAAGTACTATTGCTTGGCACCTATGATGCCAGTGACATTTTATAAGCAGTTAAACTTATACTATAACATTACCCATTAAATACTAACATTACACTCAATATAATGAATCTTTTTGTTGTTCACACTGCAAAAGGAAGTGGAAAATCAGACGTTATAATCCCATTTAAATCACTACTTACAAATATTAATATAATATAAAATGTTTAGAAAACATATTCCCATTGATAAATTTGTACAGAATTACATTTTGGTAATTCAGTAAAAATAGCAACATTCTAATGTGATGTGTTGAAAATCCTTTAATGGATAGTTACATTGCAGAATATACATTTTACTCTATACTACACAGCTCTGCAAGATCATTTATATTAACTGTAAACATTTGTCATTATAGAGATCATTAGTGCAATACTGTCACTTTAATAAAACTATAATTTTTAACCACAAGCCAAATCATATCACTGAAAACAAAAAGTATTTAAAAGTTTATTTGGCTATTAAAGGTTTTGTAATTTATTTATCATAATATTGACTTAAAGGGGAACTGTGGTTTCCATAGAAGTGACATTTATTTTTAAAAAAAAGCACACCCCTTCCTTTAAAATGACTAAAATGACTTAAATGACTCCTAGCTGCAGTCTATCTAGTTCTAGCTCTTAGCTAGAGTTTTGAAATCACAAGTGCCACTGGTCTTCCCCAAATTCTCAGGTTTGAGAATACCCATTTGTATCCCACTGCTGGGACAAAGCATCATAACCTGCACCATAAGCCCCAATGTCTTAATAATGCTTAAAGCTATCCACAAGCCTGAATAGAAACAACAAATCCATATATAGAGGAAAAGACTGAGAATTATTGCAGGCCTGTAACTAGCTTCAGAAAAGATCAGGTTTTTTTTTTGTTTGTTGTTGGGGTTTTTTTTTTTTGGGGGGGTTGCTTTTTACGCAGTTCATCATGTACCTGTCAGACTCAGATGAGAGAGACAAGGAAGCCTAAGATAAGATAGATAGTACTGAAATGTATGATTTTTTTAAATATGTTTCATTGGGGGCATCCAGGGATTCATTATGTGTCGTTAATTTGTCCACTGTTATGCAAAGAAATACCTAGGACTGGAGAATCCACTTACAAACCATGCAAAGTAAAGTATGGGTGGGGTATAATTTTAGAACAATCTTCTTGATAACTATATTCTATGGCAGATCGTTAATATACAATTGAGGCCGATAATATATGGTTAAGTTAGTAGATTTACAGTATGATTGTCCTAAGGTTTTGGTGCATAGAATATAGAACAGAGAAACGTACTGTATATAAAGCCCATAGTTCCTTATACCTTTCTTCTTAATCTTTAAATGCCCTGACACTGGCACCAATTTTAGCAATGAATCTTCAAGGCTCTTTATTTAGAATTAACAGTAATCATCCAAACTATGAATTACTTATTTTCTTACCATCCTCTTGTAGGATCCTTCAACCATCCACAATCACTTAGTACTGATGTACTATGATGTGACAATGGGATTGCAGCTTTTGGTACATTGAGAGTTGGTCTTTTATATTGCCTGACTTTAACATGTGTTAAAAAAGTTGGCTAAAAAGTGCCCCAATCCCATTGGTAAATTGTCATGGTAAATAGTCCTATTAAAAACTCATGCTAACTCATGGTACTTTGCCAATGTAGTTCTCATGACTTTAAGACGTAAACCTGCAATAACAGCCTCTATTTTTTAAAATAAATAATCTGCCATGAAAAATATGCCCCCCAAAAAATGCTATTACAGACTGAAAAAAAAAATCATGAAGTGCTCTTACATTTCAGTAAAAACTTCTTTAACTGGCAGAAATCTAGGAGAGAGGAAAGAAATAATTTACTCTAATAATTAATCATCTGCATTATCACAGATTGTCTACCACTATTTGGATGAAATCAACACTACTGGTATTCAGTACACAGTAGTGTTCTAATTCATGATCACCAGTAATTATTTTTTATAAAAGGTTGTCATTGTAGTTTAATTTCAAGAAGAAAGTTGATTACTTTTTAGAAGCCAAAAACTCTTTGCTCAGGGAGCTATTGCATGACTGATGATTCAGGGATAAGTCTAAATGATTTTGACAGTCCAAAAGGATTATTTCTCCGTCTGAAATTAAATATTAATAGTTGTAGGAATCATGGGTAGGGTAAAAGGGTTTAACTTTTTGGATATATATTTGAATTCAAATTTAATAACTACGCTATTATGTCACACAAACATAAATGCTTTATAATACATACACATATTTTTAGTGAACCACACTTTAAACAGATCCCAGAATCATAATAAAGAAATACAAAAAGTTTAACTGAAAAAAGGAAAAATATTTCACCATCAATCTTACAAAAAATAAAATTAATGAATTGAACAGTTGATTTTTCTTTCTTTTTTCTTTTTTTTTTTAAATAAAATTATTTTTAGTTTGCATTTGGTTTCAATGCAATACTTATTACTATAATAGGGATGAGGGCTAATATTCCTTCATATTGAATGGAAACCATGGTACCAGCTGCATATTTTACTCTGCAATTAATGCTTATAGAGTAATTCATCACCCTGCTGAAAAGATTGGTCAACCAAAGGTCTCTAAAGGGTCAGTGATCGATGTGCTCAGTACTACCTGTAGTGTCACATAACCTATAACCTTTATAACCTTAACATCATAGATCATCAAGGCAATGGAAACTCCTATGTATCATTAGATGTTCCATGCACCTATTGTTACACTGCACTAGATAAAACCTTACTCAGCTGGACAATGTTAATAAGTTTACAACATTGCTATGGGAGGTGATTAGATTCAACATTTACAATCTCAGCGATTACAAATATGTGTCATTACAGTCAGTTCAAATGAATGAATACAAAATACTGTAGAGATGTATTAAAGCAAACTGACCCACTGTGCATTTGTACTGCTAGTATTCTGTAGAGGGCTCCATTTTGTTTTCTCTTGCTACGATTCCTGTACCTCCTGTAGCCTATTTACTTGTTTATTTTTTTATTATAAATATTACCTCTGTTCACAAGGAAACATTTTAGATACACATTAAATTGGAATTTGATGTATAGTTTATATTGCATTGGGCCAAAGTATTAAGCACAACAAATATTGCTATGCAAGTTTTTTTTTATTTTGTAGTAAGATATGCTGTATATTTAGATTAGAACAGCAAATATTTTATTCTAAAACAATTTTTTTCTTCAACAGATTACTACTACATTACGCTGCAAAATGACAACCTTGAAAAAAACATTTCTTAGTTATTATCCTTGTTCATTTGTTATCCTTTTAAGGTCAACTTGACTTCATAGTCCACCTTTTTTCTGTAATATAGTTGTTTTCAGCATTCATTATATCACTTCCCAGAGCAAATAACACCCGCCTCTTTGATTGGAAAAAGACTCTATCTGTGAGTCCTACTGCTCATCTTGAAGAAATTCAAAGCTGCTGAATGATAGGTTATAGTGAATAAAAAGAATGCCTGCAGCAACAGCACACAGGGAGAAAAAAAAAGACGCATTTCTGAAGAATGCAAGGAAGATAAATAGGAGCGATATTTTGTTTCATTGTCAGTAGCACTCTGGGGTTATTTTAAAGCACTTATTTATGCACTGTAAGCAGAACAATACAGGAGAAGGAATGATTAAATACCAGCTCTCCGAGCTATAGACATCTCATTGTGGCAGGCCTTGGCTCACCACTGGGTGGTTTTGATAAAGGCAATATGAGTTGATAACTGATACAGTTTGCCAGGGAGTCATCTGGGGCTGGTGACAGCTACTGTGCTTTAATAAAATCATTAGAATGTAAATGTTTTTATTGCAAAATAAAGAGCCTCCAGCAAAGTTGACAGTATCACTTCTTTCTCCTCTGAATAAAAGTAGCGATTAGCATTCAAATGATGTAATGATAGGCTGGTTATCTTTATTAAAATTTTTCAAATCGAGTCTTCATTTTGCATGATTGAGTTTTAAACAAATGTAATATCCAGTATGCGGTGAGTCTGTTGGAACACTCTTGAAATAATTAAAGGGTGCCTTTTTTTTTTTTTAAACATGTGTTTCATAAAGCTTGAATTGAATTTGCTATTTTAATGTGACAATATCTAGTTAGCTTTGCATAAAAGAGGATATGTTATAGCATAATTATTGGAAGGGTACAACTTTTTAACATGTTTCATAAAATGGAATTAAATTTTCTGAAATATGACAGTACAAGACTGTTTCTACAAATGTAGACTTGCTTGTTTGATACACCTATTTGACAATAGTTATAATTAACACCAACATAACTAGCTTTTTAAAATTTATTTTAACACATTTATAGATCTATTTAGCATATAAATGTTAAAATATTTAATGACATTTTAATATTTTTTTTATTTGGCGCCAGACAACATTGTAAGCTTATCAAAAATTCAAGTAATAAAGGGCCATGTTTATAATAATGTACCTTTATTGAGGTCAAACAATACTGCTAGTAGTGGTATTTTTGCAACCACAGTGTTCATTTTCAACCCATACCATCTGCCATAGCAAAATAAAACTATGACCTTAAAGAGCTCTAATTGTTCTGAACTTTGAGTTTGTAGCCTGAATTTTCTGAATTACCGATTCAGACTGAACTAACTAGTTGGCATTTAATGCTTCTTAAGTTATAGACAAAAAGTGCCTTTCGAGGTTAAAAAATAAATCATTAAATGACAAAAACAGCCTTCTATTAGGCCCAACACGCAATGCACAATTGTGTTCTGGACAGCCATTTCGTACTACAATCGCTTAAGTTAAGGGCAATAGGTCAGACAATACGCCCATTTGGTTAGTATGGATGATCCAACCTGGCAGATAATTGATGATGCCCAACCAAGTGCCCATATATTAAGCAATAGTTGGCAAAAATGGCAGTTTGGTACACAATTGTGTGTCGCAGGTAGGGCCCATTATTGCACGGGTGTATGAAGCTTAAGGATCACCATTAGCATGTCCATTTTTTAGTTTGATCAATTAGTCTGTACAATTCTTACTAAAAGTAAATTATTCATAAAGTTCATCTGATAATGGTGAGCTACCATCTTTATCTGACAAGTTTTGGAGAGGTTACTGTTAAATTCCTGTTTGATCATATTTACATGCATGCATACTGCATAATCAGTAAATAAAAGCGCTTATGAAGCGAAATGCTAATTGGACACAAGTTAACTAATGAATGAATAGCTTACATCAAAATATAAAACATCCACATTAATGGGGATAAGATAGTTATAGAGGCTATTCAGAAACTAAATCAGGTTAATAACAAAAAAGCTCCTTGACTGGATAAAATCCATCCTCTGGTCCTTCGGGAACTAAGTTCAGATTTGTCCAGGCCATCGTTTCTTATTTTCTTAGATTTCCCCATGTCTGGAAATGCGCCTGGTGCTCCTGGTGCATAATCGCAAGCAAAGACATTATATTCTGGGGAGTAATAACCCCACCACAGTACACCCCCTGAGCACAACACTGTTAATCAATAACAGCATCGGTGCAAAATTACAAAAAACATATATTTAAACAATACCCTATACCTGATATATAAAGACATAAAAACAGGCTATCCCCATAACAGTAAACAAGAGGCCAGGGGTCCTAAATTGGAGAGTCCCGAGTTCTTATAAGTCAATGTCCACCCCGTCCATCACTCCTATATTAATAGGCAAAACGTCATAAGAAATCCATAATATCAGGTCAGATGACCTAAATAGCTTTTGCTCCCTTCCCCCTAGGTTTATGCTGATGTCCGATGGGATTTTCTGCTGGCGGGTTTCCCTCTAGGTCTCACGTCCCTCAGCTAACCTCTCAAGTTAGGATGCTGTCTCCACTAATATCGTGTTCCCACCTCTTCACCCGCCGGAACAGCAGCTGCTGCGCAGGGTGCTTGTATCGGTCCTCTATAGCAAAAGTTTGACACACATTACTGGAGTGAGATCAAGGATAACGCATATACCTTGGTGTGTTCCCAAGGATCCTTTGTGCTTTTCTCCCCCGTGGTATCCCTCACAGGCTTCCTTCAGGGTGCTACTTAGCTGCGTCACTGGAAATGCGCCTCTGGCTTGGAAAAAAACTGATGTAAGTCCAATATTCAAAAAAAGTAGTTGTTCACACCCAGGAAATTACAGGTCTGTGAGTTTAACTTCAGTGGTAAGGAAGATACTAGAAATTTTGATACAAAACATATTCTAGAGTTTGTTTTAAGGACTGATCTTAAACATGTAATCAAAAGTAATCAACATGGATTTATAAGGAATGGGTCTTGTCAACAAACTTGCTTGACTAGAGTAGTAAGTTGGACTCATTTGGACTCTGGTATAGCAGTAGATGTGGTATGTTTGGATTTGGCTAAGGCTTTTGATAAAGTCCCCCATAGGCAACTAATGTATAAGCTAAGGTCTGTTGGGCTTGAACTGGAAGAGACTTGTGCAGCTGTCGCAAGCTATATTCACTGTATGTAATCCGAACTTTTCAAACTATTTTGCCCCCATTGAATTTAATAGGTTTGTTTTCGAACTACCGAACTTCCGAACTTTTACTCAAGTTCGGAAGTCCGAAAACGGAGTCAAACTTCATGTAGTTCATCTCTGTCTATAACCTAAGTATCTGAATTAGGATTGGAAATAATAGGTTTTCCTGGATATTACTGAGAACCAAATTCAGAAGCAAATTTCTTATACCAATTTGTTTGAATTAGAGATGAATAAAACCAGCTAAATGTGATGGAATTCTTCAAAACCGAAAAGCCACCTCACACTCAAGTGATTTTTCTAATTTTGGACATTGATGTTTGTCACAGATGTTTGACTTGAAATTTCCAACATTAATTTTTAATTTTTTCAAAACAAAATTTTAAACTTTTATGACCTCATTTACTGAGGAGCACTGTGGCCATGCAATGTTCTCTCCTGCGCTAACTACGCAACTTTAAGCCTCAGTTTGTTGTGGCTGCGTGAGAACAGGAAGAGACTCTCATGCAGCTGTTGCAAGCCTATTTACCAGAGGCTGCGTGGCTGGTTCCCTTAAGTATTCAACACCAGCTGATAGCTGGCTTTCAATACTTATGTGTGGGTGAGATTCACCCAGAGCTGCACAGCCTCTGGTAAATAGGCTTGCAATGACCGCATCAGAGTCACCCGACTTTAACCGAAGCTTAAAGACGTGCGGTTAGTGTGACTTTAACAGCAGGAGAGAATGCTGCGTGGCTGCATTGCTCCTCGGTAAAAGAGGTCATAAAAGTCTAAAATTTTGATTTTCAGCTAAAAAGTTTCACCTAACACTAGAGATGGATCCAATCCGACACAGAACTCCTCAATTCCGAAATCCAACCGTTCCTTCCAAAACCAGGCAATTCATTTGGATTTTGGGACTTCAGACCACATTTAAAATGGTTACCGAATGTATATGGTTATTTTTGGGAACCCTTGAAAATAACCTTGAACGTTTGATAACCCTCAAAAATATGATTGGAAACTCAGAAGTAGTTTCCAATCGTATTCTCGAGGGTTATTGAATGTTTGAGATTATTTTCGCAGGTTAACAAAAATAACCTTGTGCATATATAATAAGCATGTTCCGTTTTGGATTTCGGATCTTCAGGTTTTTCCTGAGATCTGTAAATCTGAAAACGGAACAAAACGTACATGTTTCGGCCATCCACCGCTACCTAACACCAAAATTCTGCTGGATCAGCAAAATTTCAAAATTGGCAGTTCTGCCTTAAAACCAGTTTCATTTCAACACTGGGATTTATCTACATTCTCCCCCACTACTTGCCCCACTGTGCTGAGTTTGAAAATCCTTACCTTACCTCTCTGCTCCAAATGGTTCTCCTGCAATGTCTGCCCAAATTCCTAGAAAGTGAAGACCAGGAGCCAGGCAGAGAGTGAAATTGTTTTCGCCTCTTAGGTGTCCTCTGAGAGGTTACTGGCTTGCTCAGTGCAGCCCTCCCCCCTCCCTCCCATTCCCTGTTTCCTCCCTGGTGCCCTATCGTGTAATTTCTGTAGTGTAGTGTAGTGTAGATAACTATCTGTAATTTATAATTGTGTCTTATTACTGTACGTCCGCAGCTGTAAAAGTACGACCGCAGTCATACATTTATGACGCATGTTCGTAAATCTAAAAATGTTCATTCAAGGAATACCATGCAGTAGTAACCTATTTCAATGGTATTCTACTGTATGGGGTATCGTTAATCTATGATTGCGGCTGTAGATTTACGTTCAATATCGTACATTTACGATCAATATCATAGATTTTTACCAGGGTTTTGCTAAAAAGCAATACTACGCCTTTATTAGTCAATGGGAGTTGAACCTAAAATTAAGGTATAAATAGCAATGGTTACTTAACTGTAAATTGCTCAAGAACCTGGGAAATGGTCTGGGGAATACGAATATCAATGGGCAAAATCTTTACAAAAAACCCAAAAACTGCATGCCCTTCCTGTTTTGGCATTCCGCAATGTAATTTTCAAGATTTCTATTAATAAAGGGTTCCGGCGGATCTGTGAAATCCACTTCAGAACTGGGTTTGGGTCCAACTCTATTAGGAATATGTTTGAATTTTTTTTTTTTTAATGAACTATGTAATATCCATGCTAATCTTATAGTTAATCGGGAATGTTACTAAGATAAAACAAATAAGGGTGCTATGTATTAAAAGGAAGCAATTATGTTTGATGTTCTATACTTGTACATATAACTTTGTAATTTTTTGTCTTTTGTTATTAAGGTGACATTGATCAATAATTTTCACCTAGTTTGATTTATTAATACTAGTTGTAAGCAGTCTTCTACTAAAATTTATAACAATAAGACTACTCTGTTATATATATACAAAAGAAATATGTATACAAAGAAATATGTATCTTAACCTGAATAACAAGGTTATTGATCCCAAGTTTTTCTTGATGCAGCATTCAATTGTTCTTTAATCTTTGATAAACTGGCACATTGACTAACACATTGTTTCTCAAAATTGGTCAGGGCATTGTAACTTCGAATCAATAATTCTGCAGTTTATTTGGTTATATTTCCCTCCTATATACTGTATAAGAATATTTATATTTTTACAGAGATTGTATTCAGTTTTTAGGAGCTACTAATGTGATGGGGGTATATAATATTACATATAAGAAAGGTGTATGTGTGGCATTTCTCACTATTATCATCTAAATGATTATATATATGTGATAAGGTGATGCTGTTGTGTATAAATAAAGATGTTTGGTATTAATAGCTTTACATACAGGGCCGCATCCCCAGTGAGGCAGGGTGAAGCATTTTATAGAGCAGCGCCCTGTAGGGAGGCAGCTATTTTAATGCAAGAAAAAAAGTCCTGGCTTCATCGTGTGCCTGGGGGTTTTGTAAAAACCACACATTTTCAAGGGGTACTGTCACTTTAAATAGCTGGGGAAGCCATGAATTACATTGCCAAAATAGAACATAGCTCTAACTCCCCACCACTGCACACATTTCCTTGTTTGTCCCAGGCTGTTTTGGGGGGTGGAGCTGTGTTCAGTTTTCATTGCTGTGGATAGAGACAGAAATCCATTCCCCATTGTAAGTAACTAGTCCCACACAGTGTTGTACCATGTGATTTACATTGAGGTAACTTTCAAGGTGACCCACAAGGCAAAGCAGCTACTAGCCAGGTTAGTGTGTGGGTAAGGTTAAAAGATAAGTATGCTGTAAAATAAAGTTAGATTAGTTGGGAGCTGCAGCTTTAAAAAAACTGTTGCCATTTTTTTTTTCTATGCCCCTCCAGATCCTACCTTTACAGCCTGCAAGTTGCTGACATCTTGATTGTGCCTAGCTGAAAGTTTAGCTCCGCCCCTCTGAGATTTGCTGCTTCCTCCTGGTTCTTCAGCCACAAATGGTAAGGTCCATTCGTTCCATGCGTGTGCGTCCCGAATGAGCTAAACATTCAGCTAGGAACAATCAAGATGTCAGCAACTTGCAAGTTGGAAAGGTAGGCTCTGGAGGTCATAGGAAAAAAACCCAATGCCAACAGTTTTTTTAAACTTAACTTTTTACTTTCACTTCAGAATCCTTCCATTTAATGACAAACTGCAGACCCCTTCCTCTATGGCAAACATCCAAGATTGGCTTAATCTCAAATTCCTCCTAACCATCTATGACGACTGGAGATCATACTGGAGAAAGTTGGACCCCCGATGGGGTGGGTTTGAAACATGAGAGAAACGTGAAAGGATGAATTCTGAAGTTAGGAGGAAATTTAAGCTTACAGGCGACTTCATTAATTTTTCCAATAATCGGAAATGGGCTGACAATCTTGGGCCCTAGTTTCTTAGAGTGACAGTGTAGTCTTAAATTAGCTCTGGAAAGATTTACTAGATCTCCAATGGAATAAGTGGAGGCCTTGCTCTCTTGCGATTCACATGAACCTGATCTTGACACTGGTTGATTTGGTCCACCAATTCTTGAACTGCATGGGTAGAAGAAGATATAGACATAGTTAAATCCGGTATGGAACTAGAATGGAAAACATAATTTACAAAGTAGTAAACAAAATAGATGAATGAACAGAGTTGTTATAGGCAAACTCTGCTATTGGGTGGAGAGAAGGCTAATTATCTTGTGCAGCAGTCGAGAAATATCGGATGTATTTCTCTAAGGTTTGATTGGTTCTTGCGGTCAGAGGTTATTTCATCGGGGGTTCCCATGAAGTCTAATAACCTCTTTGATGAAAACTGATGATAATGTTGAGGAAGATGGAAGCCCAGCAAGAGGAATGAAGTGCGCCATCTTCGAAAATCTCTCCACCAACACTTGTATAGTATCAAATGCTTGCACCAAAGGGAGTTCCACAATAAAGTCTATAGAAATATGGCTTCATGGGCCTAGGAGAGCATAAGGGCAGAATAAATCTGGTAGGTTTACTGTGAAGAGACTGGTTTCGCAAACAAGCGTCAAAAGTAAGAACATAATCTTTACAGTCCTTGTGCAGGTTTGGCCTCCAGAATTGCTGGGAGGTAAGTTCCCGAGTTCATTTGAAGCCAAAGTAACCTACAAGAGGATGATCGTGGGTAATCTGTATCACCTGCTGATGGAGGTTTTCAGGGAAAAAGTTTTAATCCTAGAATAGAAGGAGTATGATTTTCAGGGAGATCAGAAGGAAATATCTGGCTTACCATTCTTTGAACCAGGGAGGTATGTTATATCAAAATTAAAATGGGCAAGGAACAGTGCCCATCTAGCTTGTCTGGGTTTTAATTGTTGAGCTGTTCTGAGATGCTCTAATTCTTATCGTCTGTATAGACCAAAACTGGATGAATTGCCCCTCCAGAAAATAATGGCTTTCTTCAAATGCAGCTTTAATGAAGAATAGTTCTTTATCAGCGACATCATATTTCCTCTCCGTGGGAGAAGAAAGCACCTGGATGAAGGAGGTCCTTTTCTCCAGACCGCTTTAAGAGGCATTTGAGGCATCAACTTCCAGAATAAATGGTTTAGTCGGATTAGGGTGGACTAGGATTGGTGCTGAGGTGAATTTTTGTTTAAGACAAAAGGCATCTTGGGTTTCTGGGGTCCATTAAAATTTTATTTTTTTCTTGGTAAGATCTGTGATAGGAAGAACAATTTTGGAAAAGTTCTTAATAAACATTTGGTAAAAGTTGTTGAACCCCAGGAAACTTTGGACCTCTTTTCTACATGAAGGGGAAATCCAAGATAGGAATCCAAGATAGCTGATACCTTACCAGTATTCATAGAGATTCCCTCCGGGGGAAATAACCAGACAAAGAAACTGAATGGTTATGACCTCAAAAATGCATTTCTAAGCTTGGCTTAGAGTTAGTGCTAACAAAGATGAAGAAGAACTTTGGAGACCTAGAGACTATGAATATTAGGATCAGAGGAGAAGATTAAGATGTTGTCAAGATACACAATTACAAAGTTGTCAAGGAAGTCTCAGAAAAAGTCATTGGTATCGATGAAGTTCTCACAAGCCCCATTGTCCAATATTGCTTTAACTTTGAATTGTCTTTCCAAGGTACTGCAGTACAATAGATATGAAGAAGTAAAAACTTTGGAAGAAAGAGGAAATTACTCCGGACTCTTTAGCAGGACACAACTTACCTTGGAGGGGATAGGACAGGATAAGAATCCCTACTGGCTGTGAGTGGGGATGATAAAGGTCCATGTTATAGGGCCGAAATGTGCCTTTGTTGCACCATGTTTAATATATAAATTTTCATATACTTTGGAAAAGTCCGTTGTGCTCACCGTATTTCCCACATGATACTTGCACACTGGATCCATATAACAGGCTCTCCCTCTTATATGGATCCAGTGTGTAAGAATGAGAAATGCAAAGTTTGCTAATGGTAATTAAAGTAAAAAAGGTTAGAAGTTAGGACCTTCCAGACTGGGGTTACCTTGGCGTGGTTGGAAGGCTTTTCATTCATGTGATCACAGTAATGTATACTAAAACCCCTTTGTTTATAAAGTATGCCAGTGTGCAGATAATATGATATTGTATGGGGCCTAGGAATGTGCATTGATTATCTTTTCTATGTTTGTATAAACGTTTGACCAGATCAGTAGTACTTCCGCTACATGTAGTTGTAAATTAGCCTAATTGGAGTGCTTCCACAGTCCTTGTATTTTGTGTGTCAAGCCTCCATGTGGTAATAGCACCCCAACATGCCCCTTTTATGGGAGGTCCTATGCCTTTAATGTAAAGCACTGGATGGCCTCTTCCCTCATTTTGAAAAGCCAAAGGGCTGGGGGGGAAGTGGGAGAGACTGTTATATGGATCCATTGTGTAAGAATGAGAAATGTAAAGTTTGCTAATCGTAATTGAACTAAAAAAGGTTAGTAGTTAGGACCCTCCAGACTGGGGTTACCTTGACGTGGTTGGAAGGCTTTTCATTCATGTGATCACAGTAATGTATACTAAAACCCCTTTGTTTATAAAGTATGCCAGTGTGCAGATAATATGATATTGTATGGGGCTTAGGAATGTGCATTGATTATCTTTTCTATGTTTGTATAAATGTTTGACCAGATCAGTAGCACTTCCGCTAAATGTAGTTGTAAATTAGCTTCATTAGGCTTTATTGACGTTATTATTCCATTAGGTTAAGCAATGATGTTTTTATAGCATAAGGCTGTGAAGTGTCTTCTGTTTAAACAAGGCTCTTATTTATTTTATGCTATGTGGGGGGCTTTTTGCTACTTTAAGCCCACCTCACCCTAAGCTATATAGCTGACTGATATCTTGTAGTCCTAAATCCAGTCCCACAGAAGCCTTTGAACCATTTCTTGCACTGATACAATCAAACGTGACCACCGCACAAGCACTTTTTGTGTTCACTGTGGTGTTGGGCACAACAGCACTGACTGAGCTTTCGAAAAAAAGGAAAAAAGAAAAGTGATTTAAAATGTCATATTGGGTAGGGAAAATCTGGGTTCTCTTTTAGCGCATTTCAGGATTCTAATTGTGAGAATTTCCATACAAATTCTCTATTGGCTCGCCATTGCCTCCCATCAAACGGATGTCTAATGGTTTCTCTACTGATTTGTTTGACATTTACCTGAAGAGTGAGAAGGGAGGATGATCTTGAGTACCTTTTGGTACTTGAGCATGAAAGCACTGAGATATCTCCACCTAAACTAGCTCCAGATAATTTATAGTGTTCATACATTGGTTAACATTTCTTATAGTATGCAAAACTTCAAAGTTCAGATATACCAATCTGATAGACTTTTTACAAAACAGCTAATAAAATCAACAAAGTGCTTCAACAAAGTATTAGTTTAGGGGTGTGTGAAACTTACAGAACCAGGATTACAACCAGGTGTTTATCGCACTCATAAAATTTCATATAAACATCTACGTGTTTTGGCTACCAAAACCATCCTCAGAATAAACATCCTGAGGATTTTCCTTGCCCTAGATATTTTTCTACATGAATAAAGCTCTAATTTATTTTTAAAAATGTATTTATATAGTATCTTTAAATGTGTATATATATATTTTTTAACCCTTTTTTTTTACAGGGACAAAATTCACCATCGTAAAAACAACATTGTCCTTATATGCATAGTGTGTCTGGTCGGTACTGTGGGCAGCAACTGTATTAAAGCGGTTCATTTGTAGCATGGAGATGATAGGTTCCCATTTGTGCTACAGTGTGGCTTCTGTCAATGTCCCCAAACAAGTAACACATATTTTTCATGTCTGTATATTGGTTCCCATTGCTGATGACCTTAAGGTGTCAGGATAGCAGGTAACTATAAACCAGTGGAAAAGGGGGATACTGGGTAACTGTGGTAACCCCAAAAATTGCCCATGAAGGAGGGAAGGGACCTTCTACCTAGCCTTTGGTATCAAAACTAACTGTGGTGTAACTAGGAATAAATGTGCCCTCAAAGCATAACCATATTGGGCTCCCTCTCCCTGCAGTGGTTATCTGAAATTGGGACCCCAATCTCTCTGGCAACCCTGCTCACATGGTACTTTCACCCCTGTAGTAATGGTATTCAATAGTTAGATGGCTTTCGTTTCCCGAACGATCGGGTCGGCCGAAAATTTCCATCGGCCGCGCTAGACTCCCTATAGAGGAGTCTGGCGCGGCTGATGGAAACACACAGTCCCGAGCGTTCTCCTATGAAGTTCATAGGGAGAACGCTCGGGACTGTGTGTATGCAGATGTTTGAAAGATGGCAGACAGGATCTTGCAGATCATGTCTGTCATCTTTCAGAAATCTGGACTGTGTGTACCTAGCTTAATGGAGATTTACTCACTATTCAATTAGAATTGTTTGTGCACTAGAACTCTATTGTTTGTATGTATTCTATTTTTGGTCTCAAGTTGCACTTAACATAGCATAATAATTGAGTAACACAGTAATTGAGGTTGATTACATACATCTATCTAGTCCATCCTTTATACCCTACTTTTTAAAAAAAAAGGGGGATGGGGGAAGGGTGGGAATGGGTGTGGATTCCTTTTGCTGAAAAATAATACCACATGTGTTAGGCTATTTGTAAATAACAAAGATAGGTGTTCAGTGTAATTAACCAATTTGATACTACTTTGAAAATCAACAAGGGAGTATTACCTATTTACCATCATATGCGCTGAATTTACCTTTTTGCCACATTTTCCAACATTATTAGTGCTACTTTTTGCTACGTAATTTTCGCCTTTAAAGAAAATTCGCCTTTTTAATAACTTTATAAGAAAAGTTGAAAGTTTCAAAAATTGTGATGAAGTCTGGTGGCAAAAAAAAAAAAACTAAAATAATGCCCTTTATAAATATGTCCCTTAGGCCCCCCCTTTGACTTTATTGGTAAATAAAGAAAATCGGAACCTTAAAAATTCTATCTTAGGAAAATTAAAAATCTCAGATTGTATTACAGTAAATGCTGGAAAATAGTCTAACACCCCCCTGAGTATTTATTAGTATTGAGAAACACTCCACAATGTACTGACACCTTCCATGGACCCATTGGCAGGATAAATAAATGGCCGTGTGTTTTCGCTATCTCAGACTTGGCAAATTAGAATGGCTAAACTTAATGAAACACGTTTCAACATTTTATTAATATGCTTGACCGGTTACCGCAGTGATGTATGGCGAAAAGCGAAATAGGGAAAAGTAGCAGAACTTTTCAACACTGGTTATCACTGCTTTATAAATTGCGAAAAGTCCAAATTTGGTGATAAGGCGTCGAAAATGGAGGGGAAAAATGTAACAAACCTTTATAAATATGACCCTTAATCTCATCTGTCACAAAAAAAAAACATTTTATACATATTTTTACACTGAAGGTTTGACCAAGCCTTTTGGGAATTTGTACTTCACACAAAGCTAGGTGCCATGTGCTTGTTTGAGCAAAGTACTTTAAACAAGAGTCAGTTTAAGCATCCAGGCAACACAGAAGAATCTGTTGGCTCATACAACCCATAAGGTATGTACCAGTTAAGACCCAGTTAAATAAAGCAACCTTGGCGTGGTGACTGGACTTAAAATAATCTGGCCACCTTATTGAACTAATTGCTTTCCTTTATTCATGGTTCATGAAAGGCTCTTTGAAGCAGCAACCTTATGGAGATAGCCAATATGCAATTAGAATTGTTTGTGCACTAGAATTTTATTGTTTGGATGTAGTTTGCATATGTATATGCACCCATTGTGAATGAGTGCGCTGATCAAAAAAGCTATCAATTTTTTAAAATAAATATTAAATTCAATATAAACATTTCCTATTTCTGTAAATGCTGTAAAATATCTATACTAAACCTTTTATTTTTGAAGTACCAAATTTCAGTTTAAGGGGGGTATATGCCTGGGTCGTTCTGAAAATTGTTTCTCACAGCTGAAATCAAAGTGATTAACTGCTACTTTTTTTTTTTTTTTTTACAAGAAAGACTGTTTGCTTACTATTTCAT
>JAACNH010005575.1:0-19829 GCA_019447015.1 Hymenochirus boettgeri
TAACTGGTGTAATAATATGCCCAATAAACTGGTGTAATAATCGTATGCCCAAGTAACTGGTGTAATAATCATATGCCCAAGTAACTGGTGTAATAATCGTATTCCCAAGTAACTGGCATAATAATTGTATGGCCAAGTAACTGGTGTAATAATCGTATACCCAAGCAACTGGTGTAATAATCGTATACCCAAGTAACTGGTGTAATAATCGTATACCCAAGTAACTGGTGTAATAATTGTATGCTCAAGCAACTGGTGTAATAATTGTATACCCAAGTAACTGGTGTAATAATCGTATACCCAAGTAACTGGTGTAAAAATCGTATACCCAAGTAACTGGTGTAATAATCGTATGCTTAAGTAACTTGTGTAATAATCGTATGCTCAAGCAACTGGTGTAATAATCATATACCCAATTAACTGGTGTAATAATCGTATACCCAAGTAACTGGTGAAATAATCATATACCCAAGTAACTGGTGTAATAATCGTATGCTAAAGTAACTGGTGTAATAATTGTATGCTCAAGCAACTGGTGTAATAATTGTATACCCAAGCAACTGGTGTAATAATCGTATACCCAAGTAACTGGTGTAATAATCGTATGCTAAAGTAACTGGTGTAATAATTGTATGCTCAAGCAACTGGTGTAATAATTGTATACCCAAGCAACTGGTGTAATAATCATATACCCAATTAACTGGTGTAATAATCGTATACCCAAGTAACTGGTGAAATAATCATATACCCAAGTAACTGGTGTAATAATCGTATGCTAAAGTAACTGGTGTAATAATTGTATACCCAAGCAACTGGTGTAATAATTGTATACCCAAGCAACTGGTGTAAAAATCGTATACCCAAGTAACTGGTGTAATAATCGTATGCTTAAGTAACTTGTGTAATAATCGTATGCTCAAGCAACTGGTGTAATAATCGTATACCCAAGTAACTGGTGTAATAATTGTATGCTGAAGTAACTGGCGTAATAATCGTATGACCAAGTAACTGGTGTAATAATCGTATACCCAAGTAACTGGTGTAATAATCGTATGCTCAAGTAACTGGCATAATAATCGTATACCCAAGTAACTGGTGTAATAATTGTATGCCCAATAAACTGGTGTAATAATCGTATGCCCAAGTAACTGGTGTAATAATCGTATGCCCAAGTAACTGGCATAATAATTGTATGCCCAAGTAACTGGTGTAATAATCGTATGCCCAAGTAACTGGTGTAATAATCGTATACCCAAGCAACTGGTGTAATAATCGTATACCCAAGCAACTGGTGTAATAATCGTATACCCAAGTAACTGGTGTAATAATCATATGCTCAAGCAACTGGTGTAATAATCATATACCCAAGTAACTGGTGTAATAATTGTATATGCCCAAGTAACTGGTGTAATAATAGTATACCCTAGTTACTGGTGTAATAACAGTATACCCTATTTACTGGTGTAATAAATGTTATTGCAACTTAGTATGGTCAAATTATACCTCTTGTAAATATGTGTCCAGGTCCTATCAGAATCCAAAGGTAATGAAAAATAATGGGGCCATATATTTCTTTCAGCAGTCTATTTTATCTGCTCCATTTCTAACCATTTAGTAATGTGAACGTGGGAGCTGTACTTTTATAAATGCTGCAGTTGGGATGCATAAAACACGTTTTTCTATCAAAAAAGTAACATTCATTTAGATGGAAGAAATCGCTGTCACCAACAGCTGATTATTATTTTGCCGAGTACTCACACACCTTTCACCCCTACATTTATTTCACTCGTCAAACTCCAGTGTCAAGGCTTCTAAATGTAACCAATGGGTGTCAGAGTAGTTTAGGTGTCACGAAGTCAGCAACGAAGACAGGCCAGGATTTCTGGCATTAGATTGTTTGTACCTGCATTTCAAGGGAAATATCTGCCAGTACTACGTTTGCCTACTGGAAATGCTGTGTCAATTAAACATTGCCCATGTGCAAGAAGTTTTACGGAAATAAATGAATAGCAAACCCTATTTTAAATGGCGTGCATATCTCTTCAACGAATAAACTCAGAAAGGTGAGCAATTTATTAGCAGCAACCTAACCACTGTTATTAGTTTGCTAGGTTAGTTAATAATGCAACCCCAATTGTAAAATAAAAGGATATTTGAAATTAACCCAGTATTCCATAATCATATAAACTGTTAGTGAGGTGTCGAAAGGACAACTATACTCACCTACGCCACCACAATTCTCTTGTTTGACCCTTTGGAAGTACCCAGGTAAGTTCATGGTAAGTACAGGTTTAGAGGTTTAGGTCCTTACCCATGGGTTTAACTGTACCGTACTTACCTCTACAATTTCCAATCTCTGGTGTGCTGTTCCCTGCTTCCTCCTATTGATACCTACCAATAGGTAGACACACTGTTGAATCATGTCTTCCTATTGGTGAAGCCCCAGGCATGGAGAGGGAGGAGGGGAACATCATGCTGGTGATCAGAAATTGTAGTTGTAAGTACAGGATTCAGAAGTTAAACCCAGGGGTGATCAGCTAACAGTACGCACCCTGGGTACTTTCAGAGTAAAGGGGTGGGGGGCTGGTCCAAGGACACTTTTGTTGTTATTTAATAACTTTTTCTACCAATATAAAGTAACAATTTTATTTTTTGTTACTCTAAAAGGAATTTTTAAAGCCAATTTATTATTTTTTTGTTTTTGTGCAGGTTGTGAAAAAACGTGTTTAAACAGTATATCATTTGCCTTTAATAAATACAGGCTGTAAAAGTCAAATCCTAGGAAAAAGATCGCTTAGGTTTCCTGCAGTTCCTTTAAAAATCACCATGAAGGTTTTGAGAAGTGTTACTTCTGTTACAACTTCAGCTTCTCTGCAATTACTCAGAAATCATTATTGACAAAAATTGTTTCTTTAACTGAAGTTAATTATTAAACTGTGGTCTCCATACTTGTGCTCTCTATTAAAAAGAGCACTCTCTTACATATAAAATGACTCCAGGATCATGCTTCTAGCATTAGTATATCCACAGAGCTGCATACACAGTGAGCTATTCCATCACCAGCTCTAGCAAGCCCCTGGCTTGAGCATGCCCACTTTTAACTTACTGCTGGGACAGAACATCATTAACTGCATTATAAGCCCCAACCCTAACTTCTTCATTATTTTTAAAGCTAGCCACAAGTCTGGAGTGTTAGTTCTTTGCTTCTGTAGATCAACTTGCAAGGAATTATGGAACAATACCTCAGTGGACAATGAACACTTTGCTGCCATAGTCCCACCAGTTCACAGCCCCAGGAATAGCCTGGTTAGTTGCCAAGTAAATTAGGTGGACACCCAATGCGAAATAAAATTCACAGGCTGGATCGAAGCATGCAGTTTGTGAGTGACTAAAAAATAGAAAGGGTCAAAGCAGCCAACATTCATTGGAATAATAGGCAAAGGTCAAAAAAGCAGTGACACAGGATGACAACATTGCTAATAATAGGGGACATTAAGTACTGTGCAGATATGTCCAGATAGGCAGCAGAACGGGCAGCCAAGTGTGGCAACATTGTGAGAGCGTGCAGGCTATAAGATGCATACACAATACAACATTAGCATTATTTCCCCATGATCATAACTAAACCCTAGCTTGGAGTACCACCACAAGCTGCATTTACATCCGCACCAGTGACAGGACGCAAGGACACCCGCGCCGTGAGATACATTTAGTGTGCTTATGTCAATTGCTCTATAACCTGACCACAATAAAACACAGTGTATGGTATGAACTATTTGCTTTGCCATTAAGACCTGAAAAGCATTTGGACTAAACATACCGGTTTAGAAATGTACTTACTTTAAACCAAGAGTGATGATATTGTTTGCCTTATCTATTATCTAATTTCCTAAAGGGACACTATACTTGTGCAGTAACTAAAAGCTCTTTGTGTCCTCCCTCAGTCTGCTTTCCTCTTGATGGGGGGGGAGTCAGTGACTCTGGGGGAGGAAACAGGGAGTAGTCAGTTACTGCATGGTATAATGTCCCTTTAAATCCAAGTGCACTAAAAGTCTAGCCAATTTGAACTCATCACATAGAATTTAATCTGTAACCATTTTAAAATCTCCGAACTATCTCTATCATTCTTAGGATTTTTGAATGGTATCTCAAACCCCTAGATTGTATTTCGTGTATCTTTATATCAAGGAGTTTTGAATGACTAAATGAAGTATCATTTATTTTTTTTTTGTAGGGCCCTACACTCAAACCCTGAGGAAACCCCCAAGCCACAAGACCACAATACATTCCTGTTTCTCCAACATCCCTAAATGGCGATATTCTTCTCCATCTTCATTGGACTATTCCAAAAAGTTCAAGACTCCTATGAAAAGCTGAATTTAAATGTACTGAATTTACTTACTAACAATGTTCACGCTTGTAGGCTGAAATATAGACAAAAGCATTGTATGCACATGATAATGTATACAAATAAATAAAGGGAAATAAATAGAACATTAACATATTGTGTGGAAAAATCACGAGGTTAATTGTGATCATTCAAATAGGATGCTAGGTATACATGTTGAAGATTAATGATTTCCATAACTTAACAAACGAAGAAGTGTATCTGAAGGACAGATCCTGTTTCAGATATTAAAATTAGCTGTAACCTTGAAAATGCGCAAAACAAATCATCAGAGAATTTTCCCTTTTATCCCAGAGTGCACATAGCTTACATTTAAAGTGTAACGGAATCTGCGCATTAAAATCTGCTAATTGGTTGTTTACAGGGTCATTATTTCTAAGCTTTGGGCAAAAAGTTTATTTTAGTTACTTGGACAAACATACAGTAATAAAATGTCAGTAAGATGTTACAATTATGTCTTACTTATAATAGTATATACATGTTTACTTAACAAATATGGTTTTATAAGCCATTATTGCTCAATGAATTGGATGTAATTACATACTGTATATTAGGGTATAACTTTAAATGTACTTTCTGTTTTTACAAGGTGTTTACAGTAACAAACTCTCTAGCCATTTCCTAATTCCTCATTCCACTCAGAGGGTACAGGCATGCTCAGTGCATTTCACCCAAGTAGAGTAAAATGAGATCTTCAATGACCCTCCTACTTCCTAAATGTTTTCGCCATGAGCAGAAAGTACCATATTTTGTTTCTCTTTAGAATTTTCCTTAAAGGAGAATTAAACCCAAATTTTTACACTCCAGAATCTAAAAATATCCCCTCTAAAAACAAGAATAATGTGCAAAATTCCACTACATTAAATGGCCTTACAGTAAATGTAACCCTGTGAATAACTGGATGAAATAACTGTGTGTATGTACAGTGACTGGCCACACCCCTCATCTCAGCCACATGCTCCCTTGCCAATCCTGTAAAAGGATTGGCTAGAGGCTACTAGTGGGTGTGACCAACTGTAACAAGTTTTTGCAATGGAATGCTGGGAAATAAAGCACAAACCCCATCTTAGAAAGGTAAATTCTCAACAAGCATAGCAAAATGAGAGGTGAGACATTGATAACTGCTTTTATCTCAAGGAGATCTACCTTCTGATTAAATGTTGTTTTCTGATTAAATGTTGTTTTAGTTGTCTTTAAGTTGCTTAATTGGTGTTAAACACTCTTTAAATCAGTTTTACATTTAAAATTATTAAGGAACATTTACATTTCATGCAACTTATCAGGGATAGGGAAAAGTAATTACATGGCAGCAAATTATAGATATGGCTTTATGTTGGAGGGTACAGACATTATGTGAAGCTATTTAGGACATCCTGAAAAAATAAAGAATGCCCCATTAACTTTTGTCCTATGAGGTACCACAAAAGTAACCTAAAGAGTTTTGTATGGGGATCACTATGCTTTTCCCAAAAACATCTGGAAATGGTGCATCCCCTGTAAACCCCTGTATTCAATAAAAGTTCTTATCGTTAAAAATGCTGCTAATTTTGCCCCAACCAATCAGAGATTAGCTTTTAAATGTCAAAAAAAGATCTGACTGGTTGGGGCAAAATTCTCACCATTTGTAATGATAAGAACAAGTATAAAACCCACGTTAACCCAATATCACATCAGGTTGCGTGGATTTTACACTTATTTTAGCGATATTGAATAAATGTACAAAAGAGATGTAATTTAATTTACAACAAGAGCAGTGAGGCTTAACTTCTGCATTAAAGTAAGTTGTACAATCGTTACATTTCACAAATCTCAATTGTCAAAAATAGTAGGAGAGTCTAAACTCCCCACAAAGCAAAGTGGCTTATTATTAAACATAACTATAAATCTCCTGCCAACAAACATTAGGTTAGGATAACTAGGGTCCTGGAATTGAAAGCCTTTATTCTCTCCCAATCCTATTTAATTTATTAGTGACATCGGTCTATAGGCTCTTCACACTGCAAAACCAGAGTTCTGCACTATAATGATGATGGCTCAATAAAGCAGAAACCGGTCTGTAGTTGGCGCTCTGGTTTTAATGCTGTAAAAGTCTTTTTAAAGATATAGCTTTCCTAAGAGCTTCCATGGAAACATAGTAAGTTCCCAGAAGTCTGTGTTACTTATTTGCATAATTCTAATTCCCCTCATTATGGAGATTTTAACGTCTATAGAAAAAGTTAGCTGCCATGTATGCATTTCCTGGTGCATTTGTTACCTGAATTTGGCCACCCAGGAACAAATTCCATCTTAAAGGACATGTCCACCCCCCCAAACTTAATTTTGATATGTTGCAGGGAATTGCTATAAACCTCGACCTCCCATTTGGGGACAGCTGTGGGTGCTTTAAACCACATGAGGTCGAGGTTTATAGCAATTCCCTGCAACATATCAAAAAAATGGTGACGTCAGTTATCTGCCCCCAACTGCAATTTTTACCAGTATATTTCATGCATTTTTAACCAGATATTTGATGATACGTTCTATTCCTTTCTGGCAAAGGAATCAGCCTCCTTCCTTATGAAGAGCTTTTTGTATGCTTGAGCATGTGCAGAGGAGGCAGCAGGGGAAACAGCAGTCTTAGCAGTCTTTGGCTGTCATGTAAGATGTCACAGCCTTGATTGACTGCATGGAGGGAGGGGCCAGCTTACTCTGCCAAAATGGGGACAATAATTATCCATAAATATCTGGTTAGTAATGCCAGTAAGTGCATTAGTAAGTGCAAAATATATCAGTTAGGGGTTGGGGGCAGGTAAGTGACAATTGACCAGTTTTTTTGTTTTTTTTGTAAGGGTGAACATTTAAGTATTTTACAATCAGTTTTTTTTTACTTTGGAATACACTACAGGAAGTTTTAGACGTTACAGTATTAAATATATTTTGTAGAAAGAAGATGTTTTTTTCGGCACAGCTTCCCAATCTCCTAACTATTATAAAATGAGTCGGATATTACGAAGTGATAGGAGGTTATATCAGTAGTGAATCTTTCATTATGAGATAAAGCCATGAATATGAATACGAGCCATTTCTATTTCATCATTCTCTTTGACATTTATTACCATGCAACTAAAATAGACAACCAAAGAGGAGGCTCTATGATGATTCTCATTACCTTTTTGCTGGGAACATTGCAACCTTAAGAGCAAATGATTCTACCAACAAGCGGTCTATTGAATAGATGTGGATAATAAGAAAGGGGGAAAGTACTTGCCTCGGAAGATTTATTTACCATTATAATAGTCAAAGGGATGATCTGAGTTTTTGAACAATGCAGATGGTTGCAACAACAATTAATTGTGAGAAGGTATGGATATCTACTGTACTTAAAGGGCATGTCCACCCCCAAAACTATAATTTCACCCACTACTGGCCCCACACTGTAGTGTAATAAAATCCTTACCTTACATCCCAGCTCCAAATGGCTGCCCTGCGATGTCTCCCCAAAGTCAAAAAAACTGGCCACCAGGAGCCTAGCAGAGTCCGTATAGGGCTCTGCCTCCTGTCTCTCCCCCGGGAGAATTTTGCCATGCGCACTGCAGCCCTCCCCCCCTTCCCTCTCCCACCCGTTTTGCTCTCCCTCCCCTAGTGTAAAACCCATTTGGTATATAGTAGGTCTCCCTCCCCCAGCCCCAACTGCTATAATAGATTTTACAGAAACTCCCCCGAACTCTACTTACCATACCTCTCTCCCCTGGCTTTCTCCACTGCCAGCAGCCACATCTGTGATTGGCTGCCTCTCAGCCAATCACAGACGTGGCTGCTGGTCTGGCCCGGGACAGTACGCCGGAGGAAAGAGGTAAGGTAATTAGAGTTCGGGGGAGTTTCTAAAAAATCTATTATAGCGGTTGGGGTGGGGGGAGGGAGACCTTCTATATAACAAATTTATTTTGAAGGGATGGACATGCCCTTTAACTGTAAAGAGTAGAGATGGACTTAGAACCCAACCGTTCTAACCGAGCCATCAGTCTCAGCTGTCGCAGTGACATCACGGGAAACAAATAACTTCTGCTTCCAGAGCTGCCTTATAAAAGCTTATAAAAGGAAGGTGTCAACTTTTCATGCTAGTGGAGATTTAGAGGAATATCTATCTGTCTGTCTGCCTATTAATATATCCAGGGGCATTAGGGGAAAGTATTGCATTCTTGGGGTTTAAATTCTGCACCTAAATAACAATTGCACTTTGAGTGGTAGACCTGCCCTTTAAAAGTTATCTACGTCAAATTACAAAATAATAATAATAACCTTTACTCATATGTAAAATAATGAGCATAATTAAAAAATAGAAAGAGCAAAAAACAAAACCTAAAAAATGAAGTTGTGTTAAGGTCAAACTTTGGTGTCATGTTCTCATCAGCACTTGTTATTTGTGCATTGCATATTTACAATGAAAATCACGAGTAGATTGAAGCATTTAATGTAATTTATCACATTATACTGTGTATTCTTTCCGGTAGCGAGACAGTCAAGTAATTTATAAGGGTTACGGACCAGTGGTTACTCTTTTGCTGATAACTGCCTTAATGTAATTGCAGTTTGTATCTTAAAGTACTTGTCAATTTTGAATTATGCATGTTAATAATATGCCTACTTAAATTTAGACTTTATTCAATCACAAAAGAATGAGCAACGTAATGTAAGTACATCTCAACTGCGGTGATGAAATCAGTGGAGCAATTAAATAGGGATGTTACTCTGCATGAAATGTTCCTTCGGTGCACATTCCACATACCAGACACTGGCTGATTGTATGGAATTCATAGCATATTAGTAGAGGATTATAATGTCCCACCAACTACTTAAGCACACAGAGGTTCAAAGGGTTCCAGGAATAAGCCATATAGGAAAATATATAGGGGATATATACAAAGAGACAACATGCAATTAAAAGTGAAAAAATATATTCTTTGTTTTAAACCAATAATAAAATTCTAATTCTATGGTGATAGCATCTAAATACCATATATATATATATTATAATAAGTTCCATAATTTTAAATGTTGAAAAATTTGAATGTTTGTATTAAGAAAGGGGTTGAATGTTACCGCTTTTAGGAGTCTTACTGTAAGTTTTTTTGTGGCAATATTTTGATTATGGCCACTTTTCAAACCATTAAATTACCACTAGAACAACATTTTAAACCATCTAAAGGCTTTAAAGTTCTCAGCACACAGTGTTTTAGGGGATGGGAACTAGCTCAATACGGTCCAAATCCAAGATCAGCAAGTCAAATGTTGTTTCGTATACTGTACAGTTATTTATTTTATAGGAATAGCTGCCTTAATTGGGCTTAAATAATTAACTACATTAGTTATTAGCTTAACCAATGAGAACAGGCATTTCCTGCAGAGGGGTTCTCAGTGGTTTAATCAGTCACTAAGTAAGGAGGAGCCATCCAAGCTGGGACTGAATCAGGTTTATTAAGCTAACAACTCCTTTTAAGATGTTGCATATTTGAGTACAGTTAAATGGGAGAAGGGGGTGTTTAACCCTTTAGTTCCCCCAAATGTCCAACAGACATAAAATTTAGTAATCTGGTGATAAGTAACTTCTCATACATGTTAAGCCAATCATTAAAAAAAGAAAAAAAGAAAGTCTTCAGATTGAGAATTATTAGCCCACAGAGTGTTGGATAAAATATTTTCTTGATGACTCTGCATATAGACTAAATCTCGGCCCTCGTATGGATTTGATGTTTCTGCCATAATTTCACTATAAATACTGCACAAATGTTGTTTTAGTTCAATTGTTCTGGTTTATCTGGCTCCTCCTTTAAATGCAAAACCTGGCAAAGAATCTTCACGGTTCTTGGCTATTTTGTGATAACATTAATGTTTCCGTTTATTATTGGACATCTGTCTAATTAGAAAAAAAAAAAAACACTTATAGATCCAACAAATTTGACGGTGGCTGCCAAACGCTTTGGGAATATTTTAGCTAATTAAAAAATACTTACATAACAGTTAAATCTCATTTAACTTTAATGCAATGATTTTGTGAGTTATAGATAGACTTTTTCTTTAGCTTAGACCTCATTAAAGGGGAACTGTGGTCCAAAAATTAAATTGATAGGAATTGCTCTCCTGAGAATTTTTGCAATTTATTTCCATTGTTTATTTTGCATAGTTTTGAAGATATTTACATTTTTGTGTGTAATATGGCAGCAGCATCACCAGGTCCCCTGCACTTCCTGCTTCCTTCTCTGAAACCAGTTGCAGACCCCCCTTGGCCCATTCTCTTACAGCCCCACGTGGCACCGCCCACTCGTGAGTGCATAAGCCCCGTACACCCGTGGGTGCATAAGCCCCTCCCACTCACGGGTGCTGTGGGCCACACAGATACCCCCCTTACAGAAAACTCTGAGGAAACAGCCTTTTCAGGCAGAGTGAGAACTCTGCCTGAAAAGGCTGTTTTCACATAGTGGGAGAGAAGGGCTGTAGATTCCCTTACCTACTCTGTCAGGACTTCACACAGCAGAGAGGAGGAGGGACTTCCTGCCTCCCTCACACACTGAGGGACTCTGAGGCTGTGCTCGCCGGCAGCACTGTGCAGGAGAAGCCTTAGGAATGTCACAAGTCAGCCTCCCACCCATTAACTTTCTGGTCAGTCATTTCTTTATATCTTGGGCTGTGGAGCACGTAGAGAGGTGGTTGATGGCTCGTTTTAAAATTAGGAAACTGGCCTTTCATTTACACTCAAATTGTTTGGAGACCACAGTTCCAATTTAATTCTAACACTTTATTCATGCCTGATAAAATATCAAGAAATCCTGTACTTGAATAGTACACACTATTTCGATAACACATTTACTACTACTTTCGAAAAAAAATAAAATCTGCAAGCGGACTCATTGTAGTCAATGGGAGTTTAAAAATCTGAACATTTCACCTAAAAAAGGTATAAATAGCAATTTTAACTTACTGTAAATGACTCAGGGACCTGGGAAATGTTCTGGGGATCACGTATCAATGCCCAAGTTTTTGTTTTTGGTATTCTGCGTAGTATTTTCGAAATTTCTAGAAATTTTCAATTTTCAAAATCATAATTTTTTAAAAATTTCTAGAAATCTGATGTCACAATGGTTCCTGAAATTCCCCGTTTGGGACGCGCATGTGTCTATGTAGCAGAAGAGTAGATATTGATAACACTGGTGAGTTTAGTTCTGTCACAAGAACTAAATCCGATTTGCACGCAACTGAATCAGTTTTTCCTTGTATAAATTAAAGAGAAATGTAGTGAATCCAGGGCTCTATGTAAAATTTAAGTAGTGCATAAATGGCTCTAAATGTTTAGGCTACTTTATATGTTCCAACAGTTCCAGACCCATGCATTAGCCATAGGGACATAGAGGAATAACTTCGCAGATCTCTGCCCCTGGGAATAAAGATTTATAACTTATTTTTATGATTAGTCAGGCAAAGCTTTTATTTTATATTGTGACCTGGGAGACAGGAAATTAGTAAATAGGAAGTCAACTAACTGTTCTCTAACTACTGATGACTTTACAAATCCTTATTATTTATCCTATGTATTAAATTGATGAGGGGGTACTGTTAATAAATTGCAGGTTGTGCTCTAAACAACATACAGTAGGACGCTATTTATAAAGAAATTGTTATACACTGCGGCTGTAAAACTACGGATATCACAATGTATTTTATTACCACGCAGAATCACCCATTGACTCTTGCTACTATTTTATGCAGCAGTCGTAAAACAAGGCCGCAGTCAAAAATGACCGATAACAGTGGCTGGTCGAAGGAAGGAAAACTCTGATAACTATCTGTTATGGTCGAAGAAAGACGGGTACATCAATAAAGGAAAACTCCGATAACTATCTGTTATAAATACCGCATAGAGATTTCAGAGTTAATTTAATTTTCATGTAAAGAATAAATTATCTCTTGTAATAAATGGAAGTAAAAAAAAAATGTATATTTGATGTATTACTGTACATTTTTACGTGAATTGAATAAGAAAACATTTCAGATAAAAACCCTTCTGTTAATAAGCAAAGTTTTCCAGACTCCACTCTTACCTGCTCTGCACGATATTTTAATTTCCAGACACTTTCCCTAGGCTCTATTCTCCTTCTGTCTCCCTGCGAGAGCTTTGCACACTGCTTGGTTTTGAAAGCCTACACAATAAACTTTGGATGGGAACTGTAAACTGTGATAACTACAGTTCCTCTAATGCGCTGCTCCAGTTTGTTATGGCACCTGGAGGAATCAGTAGGGAAATAAAGTATCTTTGCTAACTTAGATTAATAGGGGAAAGTTGCAACAACTAGAATTTTAACAAGTGTGACTGCTTCTTTCCCGCTTTCCCGGGGGTGAGGTTATTACAGAATATAAATGGTCAACTTTTCAACGTAAAGATAAATGTGTTTCTATAAGGGTGAATCCACACTGCAACGGGCTCCCTTGCGCACAAAGGCGTGCATGCTAACGCTCGCGATTGCACGCATTCCCAGTGCAAGTGATTGCGCAAAAAAATGCAGATCACACACGCTCCGATAAACAGATCGCTGTGCAGTGCACAGTCGCACAAAAGTGTGGCCACATCCATTGGGCCACACTAGTGTGCGCTTTTAAAAGCGCAATCTTATCGCACTTAAAAGAGCATCAGTGTGTCCTAGCCCTAAGTGTGTTGGCATGTTGCAGTTGAGATAATTTAGTGAATTACAGATATAATTCTGCTGTTACAGGAGTTAATTCCCTAAATACTGTATGATGTTCTGCTTGGCTGACTTACTGATATCTACACTAATAGTCATTAGTATACATTAGAGATGAACGGAACTGCAGTGTTTTGTTCTAGATGTGAATCCACAGACATTCTGAAAATCCTATTCAAACCCAATTGAATCAGAATCACAGGTATTCGTACATCAGCTAACTTGTTCTTCCCCATAAGATATTAACTTTTTCAGTTACACTGTTAGTTCTAAAAGAAAGTCTTCACTAGGGATGGCCGGTTCGCGGATCCGAACCCGGATCCGCCGCAGATTTATCCCGTTCGCGAATGGCGTATTTTTCCGGATTTTCCGCCTTCCAAACTTCCGAACCGCGGATTTCTCGTATTTTCGAAAATTTTCGACATTACGAGGATTTCTCGTATTTTTCGTCTTCACATGCAAGATCCTACATGAACATCAGGTCATGTATCTGGACATACTGCATAGTACATATTAGGAATATATTTGCAACAGTGTTTCCAGCTAATGGGGATAGGATTAAAAAAACAGAGGATATGTACCGGTTGACTGAACTTCCTGTTCCAATAAACTTGTTTGGACAATTACTGTGCATCTACTACAGGGACGGCCATTAACAGTTTGTCTGTTTTCTTTAATATACAGATATATTGGTAAACTATGTCACCAGATCAACAAACTAAAAGTGTTCATGGGATCCACATGCCCATGGGCATAAAAGTACAGTGGCAATAGTTATTATTAAAAGAGAACCATAGTGGGCACAGAGGTTTTTTTTTTTTTAAAGCAGTTAAAATGAAAAGTATCTGGAGCAAGAGGTAGGATTGATAATCCCTACCTCCCCATATTGTTTCTGTGAGGAGCACCAGCAGAAAAAAAAAACTGCTTCTGCCAGGCTTACTCTTTACTTCAGCACTATCTTTAAATCAGAAAAGTGCAGGACACTAACCTGGCAGGTAAGGATTAATCATTCCTTGCCCCAGGCACTTTTACAATGTAGTTGTCCTTTAATATACCAAACATAATTTTTATATCAAAATTTTTTTTGCCTTTCATTTCTATACCTGGGCAGTTTGTTCCATCTGTCCATGGAGGGGGGGCACAAGAAATTGTGCAGCAAGCATGATAGTAAAGGAAACACTTTGAATATTAATCTCTTAACTAAGGGTGGGTACACTACAGCATATTTTTAATCCCGCCCGACTGTATGCCACTAGTGAGCGGTCTGCCGGGACAAATCAATGTCAGTCGCAGCAAAAGTAAATGTGGCGGACAGTTTGCTGTCACCGACCGTGTGGTCCAAAGGAGACCAGGCGATCGGCCGTGATTTTCTGGCATTCGGCCAATCTGCCAACCGAAAACGGTTGTGGCTGCCTGCAAATACACCGATCAAAATTTGGTACGATTGACCAATTCATGGTAATATTGGCCCGAAACATTGGATGGTGTGGACCCAGCCAAAGATCATCAACACAAACACCATCTATTAGATGGCGATAAGTCAGTGATGGTTTTGCGCTAATATTTAACTCCTTTCACATTTTATTTCACTCTGTTTACATAGGCACTTTATTTCTTAGACATCTAAGTCGACAGGCTGCTGTTTTACAGAATGGCCACCTGCTGATCTTACACGACTTTCTGTACTAATGTTCTCATGGTTGTAAGACTATTTCCTTATTAGTACAAGCAGCAGTGATATGTCCTACTGATTTACCCAAAATTACCAATTTAGCCCAAAGCAAGCAATTAAGAATGTCTATTACCATCCAATACATTTTTATATTATCGTCCTTATTTTGCATGAAATCATATTAGCATTTTTGAGGGTTGTGTTAATAGTAGTTGGTCTCTTTGCTTCATTGCTAAAATTGAAGCCAATATTACTATGGAATTAATAGATGCAGTACGTGCATGAAATGGACATTTAAGTGTAATTGAGAAGTAATAGAGTAACGGACTTGATGGGGATAATATTCCAATTTTGTCTCGTATACTTCTCATTCCCCCTAAGGTATTTCTTGTGAAAACCACGAAGGAGATTTGCATTACACATGACCTTGGATCTGTGTTGGATCTGACTTTTGTTTTAATATCCGACCTTCTCTCGCTTTCTGTTTCCCATTGGAGTCAAGGATATCCTGCAGCTTTTGGTCAAAATGGGATTGGAACTTTCTGCACTAGTGTCGGACGGGCCCAAAGGGTTACAGGGGAATCCTCAGTAGGCCCACAGCCCATTCATCCAAGAAAACAGAGAAAATGGCTTAAATTTAAATACAAAACCAATGGGACAGTGAGAAATTAATTTTAATAAACAATAGGAGTCAGTAGGAGTAATATAGATATGTAAATGAGTAATAATAGAGATATAAAATGTTTGGTGGGCCCCTGGTCTCAGATTTCCTGGCAGGGCCCCAACAGTCTAATCTCTGTTCTACACTATAACCATATTGAAACAAAGCCCTTCATTTAATTTGATGGCAAGAAAGGCACGGATTTCTTAGGAAAAGGCTAATATTTTCTATACTGAAGAAAAATGTTTTTTATATTGACCATTACTACATTTTTTTAGATATCCAATCTGAACCATCTTATATTTCAGCTGTCACTCAAGTGCCATATTAATATCATAGACTCTTCAACTGTGAGCAGTTTTGCCAGTTGGTATGTGGAGAATTCCCTCTCCCATTGCTCCCTTTAGTGATTCCTGAGCAAGCTTGCCCTCATAAAAGAGTCTGGTCAGATAAAAGAGGGAGTGGTTAAATAAAGGAAGGGGGAATACTGAGCCTGAGCACTGAGTAATTTGTTTTTGAATTAATGCAGGCCGTACAGCAGTCATTTTTATACCATTTCAACTGATTTGATTGATTCAGCCCCCCTCCTTCCATTTGATGGACTTCCCAGCATTATTGGACAGTTTAAAGAACAGAAGCTGATGGGGCCTGTCAGAAAAGTTTTCAATGATTCTTATTAAAGCTGCATAATCTGAAACAGATCTCAAGATGGATGGCATCTTGCAGCCATCTAAAGCGTTTTGGCGCTCTTAAAGGAAAACTAAACCCAATTTTTTTATACTCCAGAATCTGAAACAACCCCCCTAAAAACACAGATAAGCTATAAAATAACAAGTAACAACAAGAAGTATAACAAGTTTCTGCCATAGCTAAGGACTGAGCACACGCAGAACATAATGGTCGTTGACCAAACTGTGTGATACTGGAATGCTGTGAAGTAAAGCACAAACTATATGTTATTTAGGTCTATTTCCCAGCGCCTGTATCAAACCCAAGATAAGACACATATTACTGGTTATATATCATGATGCTCTACCTTCTGGTTCAGTGTTGTTCTGTGGCTTTAGTTGTCCTTTAATTTAACCATTTACTGTCTTCTATAAAATTACAATGTGCTTAAGAGATCAAACAACTAATCTACTAAAGCAGGAGATATTTCAGATGTTTTCCTCTATCCAGACTACTGGACATGACATCCTCTATTAATAGTGGAAAAAACATTCCAGCTTAGTTAATAAGGTGGGGGCGCAAAAATGTGAACATGCTGTTTTACTGGTCTGCTACAGTTAGAAAACATTTGATAGCCTCTGATTGGTTGTTGAAGATTAACAGCATGCCACAGGCACAATTTTGTACCTTTTATTAGTACCTTTTATTAAGTAAAACCCATTTTAAAATGCATTATTTATATTACACATTTATTATACCGAAGTAGTCTAGATATTCTTTTCTTTTTGGAAAAGTAAATTGATTCCACACTCTTTCATAAACCCTGCTGTGGTCAGTAGTAGAGTCCAAACACTCGAGCACACCATCCAGGGCAATTGCTTTGTGTATATAGGTGCAATCCTCCAAATACTCCCTACCCAGGGGTGAATGATATCCAGAAAGAATAGATAAGAGGAGCACACTACTTGCAAATATACAATGATTTATTGAGCAAATGACATGCATCATTTTGGGAGGCCTCTGTTGAGGAAGGGGGCAGAGGCCTCCCAAAACTTTGCATGTTGTTTGCATAATAAATTGTTTGTTTGCAAGCAGTGTGCTCCTCTCATCTCTATTATCTCATTAGTAGTAGCAGCTATTTCTGTAATGGTCCTTCTTCCCAGGAAGCACCACTTCCTTTAAATGTTCCTAAGGATGGATACACACCATACAATATTTTCTGTCGACCGACTTCTATTACCGTGTATCGGTCTGTTGACCGAAAATATTGTATAGTGTGGGTGCCAATGGCCACAACCGATCTCGGTTGCCCGTTCCTCTGGATCAGGCAGGACAGGGCTATTGAGTATGCTGGGACAAATGTCTTCCAGTGTGTACCCAGACTAACAGTAATTTCTACTGAATGGATGATGGATGGGTCTAACATGCTCAGATCTACTATAAATATCAACTTCAAAAATGGTATTGAAAAATACAATACATAGTATTCTGTGCATTTGAGCCAACAGAAGTTCACCGATAAGATCAATTATTCCTTCTGTATTATAAATAACAGTCCTGTTGTGAACGTGTTTTTAAATAGATTTACTCTGTGACCTGATTCTGTGTTTTTCTTATAGAACACAAGAGATAGGTCATTACTGCTGCCCCCTAATTCATCATCTACAAGGGAAAGGAGATGGGATTTTATGCTGTTGCTACTATGTATATTTACTTTTTGCCTTTGAGTTGTCCTTCAGTGATATTTGCTTACTTATTCAAGATTTACAGACTTTCCCCCCTGTAATAAATGTAACTGTGAGTATATTGGTTTGTGTAATTTTCTGTCTTCCAGTAGTAGCACACTAATCAATTTTTTTAATGCAGAAGAGTTCTAATCATTAAAGCTGGCCATACACTAGGATAAAGCAGAGGTTAACATACCAAATTGCGGTGGGGGAGCGCTATCATGTGCCTCTGTCCTTCTGACCGATGCCCCAGCGTGCTGTGCCCCACACACTAGACAGACATTAGATAGATTGATGAGATATCTATCTAATGTCTAAAGACCACATCTTACAAGTAGCGGTTTTTATCTTGAGATGTTCCTATCTGACCCATTCATTTTGTGATCTCAAATTGATCTCAAATTGATTGTATGAAAGAACAGCTAGGCAGTTCTTAGATGGATTAGACATTTGTCTTATGAGAGATTGGACATCTGTCCAATGTCTTACGTAGTGTATGGGCACCTTTGGATCAGTAGATCTAGATAAATCAGTAGATTTATATTTAAGGTTTCAGATCACCCAACCAGCAGCAAAGAGCAACTAGAACCTAACTGAAGAACCACATTTAAAAATGGAATTGCATCATCTTACATTCATTTTGCTAATTGGTTGATAACTCAATCAAGGGCAATGGGCTAAGCTGTTTTATTTCTAGAATCCGTGTATTTCTAGTTGTTTTCTATAAAACGTTGCAGACTGTTTAGTAAATGCATCCCTTTTGTGTACAGATGTGTAGATAATTGTATTTGGACCAATCAATTAAACAATCAATTTGGACAGTTATGTAAATATTTCTGTACCGACAGGTTGCTGCTCCATGACTTTTCTGTGCACAGCAGCAGCAGAAGGGACAGGACCGTCAGCATCGTCATTGATTGGCTAAGAAGCGATGGACTAGGTTCGTGGGGGGAATTAACTTTAATTTAAATTTTAGTTTTAGGGGGCTCTTTAGGCGATCAGACCAATCACTTAACCATGTCTGTAGTCATGTACATATGTTAGATCACTGGCCAAAATGGTCGTTCATTAGCTGCTTTGGCTGATAAAAATCTGGCTGGCCAAGCACACTTTAATCATGGTTGAATGATATCGGGATATTTTCAATATCATACAATTTTTTTCCGCCATCCGTTCACACAATGCGCAGCAGAAACTTAACAACAGACAACTGGGCCCTCCCGCAGGCTTGGAGGCCAAGCCCCTGACACCCACCCCCAGCTCTATCAGCTGGGCCCTCTCGGCCCCTGCCCTCCAGCCACAGTAGGGGCTGCTGGTAACTCTACTGAAATAATTTGTCAGGTAAATCGTACGAACATTATCTGACGTGTGTACAAGGCTTTAGGATTCCTTATAGCAACACAATCCGAATCTGAACGGACATCAACTTCTTTTACCTGATCTTCATACTACCCATAAACTCACAGAACTCGGTATTTTGCTTTTAAGAATTTTCTTCTTTCAAACTTTTATTCTGATCTTTATAGTGTCTTAAATGATTTTTTTGTTCCCTCTATCTTATAGACCATAAATGCCATTTACTTCAGTTCCTTTTATTACGTATCGATTTAAGCATGATAGTTTGTCATTTTACTTTTTGAATTTATCATCTTGGGGAATACATCGATAAATATAATAGTTTTATATCATTTTACTCAATCATATTGTTATTCACTTTAACTGTATATGAAAAAAGATCAACTTAGTTTATGTGACTTAGTGATGCACATTGCACTGAACGTTTTACATTTTTCAAATTGAACTTTTTTTGGATTACCGCACAGGTTTTTAGTTATTTGGACATTTGCAATATTGTTATTGAAAACTAGATCCCAACTTCCTAAATGATTAAACTTTTGCATCGAATTAAAGGACAATTATGCCCACCTACCACGCTCTCCTAGTCTACTTGTCACCTGATGTACACAGGATGAGGACCTTA
>JAACNH010005576.1:0-19817 GCA_019447015.1 Hymenochirus boettgeri
CTAATCAGCACTGATTACCTGTCTCTTTATTACATTCAGCTGTGTCAAAGACCTAATCAGCTCTGATTACCTGTCTCTTTATTACATTTAGCTGTGTCACAGTCCTAATCAGCTCTGATTACCTGTCTCTTTATTACATTCAGCTGTGTCACAGACCTAATCAGCGATGATTTTAACATAACTTTTTCATCAGAGGTGTGTTCTGATGGTTTACATCGGACTTCCACTGGCATGTGGTGGCCTGTTTAAACAATAAACTGTAACCACGTCATGGGTGGTGCTCGTGTTTACGTATACGGTCAAACTTTCCCCGGCGATTAGTGCCGTTTTTTAAACATACTGTAACCACGCCAGGGGGGTCGATTGGGTACTAGCTGGTACTTTCCACTACATGATTTGCTATTGTAACAGACTTTAACCGAGTCGAGATGATGTGTGCTCTTGTGTACTAGACGGGAACTGCCACGTGCATTGTTGCCTTTTAACATAGACGTAACCTAGTCGTCAGTAGGGTTTTGTTCGATTGTTTGATATACTGTAAGCTGTCCCCGGCATGTGTTTGCCTATTAACATAACTTGTACCACGTCTATATGGTTGTTCTATTGTTTTACTAACTGTAACTTCCCCGTGGCATGTGTTGCCATTTTACATACTTTAACCGACGTCTATAGGGTGTTGTTCTATTGTTTACTAGACTGTAACTTCGCACTGCTGTGATTGGCCTATTTCAACATCTACCTTAGATCTAGGGTGGTGGTTCTATTGTTTCCACTATAACTGTAACTCCCTGGCGTGTTGGCCTTGTTAACCATCACGTACCTAGTCTAATGGTGTTGTTCTATTGTTTCTATCACTGCAACTCCCTGCCTTGTGTTGGCCGATTTAACTAACTTATCCTACTCTATAGGGTTGTCTTCTAATTGTTTAATCCTGTAACTTCCACTGGCATGTTTGGTCCTATTTAACAAACTGTACGGTCTCATAGGGTGTTTTCTAGTGTTTACTATATACGTAACTTTCCCACTGGCATGTGTTGGGCCTATTTAGCATCCTGTAACCATTCTATAGGTGTGGTTCTATTGTTTTCTATACTGGTCAACTTCCCTGGCATGTGTTGGCCATTTTACATAACTGTACCTAGTCTATATGGGTGTGTCATTGTTTACTAATCATGCAACTTCCACGGCATGTGTTGGCCTATTTACATAACTGTACCTAGTTTAGGGTTGTTCTATTGTTTACTATACTGTACGCACCCCTGGCATGTTTGGGCCTATTTACATAACTGTACCTAGTTCTATAGGGTGTTTCCATTTGTTTACTTACTACTGTAACTTCCCCTGCTGTGTGGCCATTAACTATACCTTTACACGTCTATAGGTGTGCTCTATTGTTTACTATCACTGTAACTTCCCTGTGCATTGTTTGCCTATTTAACATAAACTGTACCTGTCTATAGTGGTGTTCTATTGTTCTATATACTGTAACTTTCCCTGGGGCTTTACGTCCTAGTTGGGTTCATACTATACTTACTCCGGCAGTTGTGCCATCAAACTTCAGTCCATAGTTTGCTATATTGTACTACACTGGTCCCTGCATGTAGTTGGCCGATTATAACGATAACTTACGATGACTCCGGTGTCTCCAATGTGTCTAGCTACTATTCTAGTAACACTTTCACGGGCTAGAGGGCTATAAAAATAAGTTAACTAGCATAGGGTGACTTCATTTATACTATATGTTCACACCGTCCCTGCATGTTGCCTATTTAACTAACTTACCGAGTCATAGGAGTGCATACTATAGGCGCAGATTACCGGAATGGATGACATCAACAGGCTCCTTAGCTATCATATAATATCCGCATGGAGATCGTCGACGTCCCAGGGATCAAGGTGGATTATTGTACAACTATATGTCAACCCGTACCCAACTGCTAACCTACGTTACCAAACATATCCACATAACTCGACAGGGAGAACCTATCAGGCCCGGGTGGTACCCTATATTCACAATTCTTACAATTAATGCTACTGCCACCGAAAGCGGAACTGTTACCTATATTGGGATATCCCCTCCCCCCCTACTTCCTAAAACAACCTGTAAGGAACATTGGTTATTCACACCAGCGTAATTCTATACAACATTAATACGGAGTCTCTCATATAACCTACACATACTCTCTATAGTGCGTACTTCGAAGACACAGTTTGTTTGTGGGATATACTCAGAATAGGCAATAGCCTATAAATGATTTTATATCATTTATTCAAAGTTGGTTAAAAAGATTGCATAACAATATAAAGAAATAAAATAATCATAGCAACATAAAGCATTTCACACAGGGGGTAGAAGTTGGGTAAAAGAAGAAATCACTTACGATAATTGGCACTGAATAGTCCATGAGAAGAGTCCAGAACTGGAAATCCGTTATTGGAAAATAATAAGTCCAAATGATAAGTCTTGCGTTAAGCCATACGGTCCTGTCCAGTTTGGCTAGATGTTATTTCCATGTTCTTGTATATGTTATGACAGACCCCTCGGAACCCGTTCCTTTTTATCCTTTCTTCAGAAATGGGAGTGGTCTGGGTCCCTAGAGGGGGGCTTTTGGTTCTGCTGCCCCAATAGGTTGGATTCCAAGCTTTTGGAGGGATTTTCATTTCAATATCGAATTCCCACACCCCCTTCCATAATCCATAACCATACATGTCACATTCAAACATAATATCCTGATGGTCCACAACTACATTTTCCCAACAATAACAGACAAATACAACATTCTGGGGTATCCTAACCTAGAGGATAATACTCCAAGTTTTGGCTTGGGCTAATGATATTGTGGTCAGGTCTCTATAAATGTAGACTTAATTACTGGCTAAACTGGGGTTATTTATGAAAACCTGAAATAATTCAATCCGATATTAAGGAATATGATGACCTTTATCTGGCCAGTTGGTTTCTGTTCAATTCTCTACTCAGGAGATTCCCTGCTGTTCTGGGGTCCTATTTGTCTGGGAACTTTGTTTGTTTTGTTATGATGGATTCACACCTTCCCCCCATTGAAAGTTAGACCTCCTGCTAATCATCTAATTTACACACCAAATGGCCCTTGCTTTGGAAACATGGAAGTAACTCTCAATTACAACAGGTGAACACATGTGGAAGCTACCATGGCTGCTTGTCATCGCCATTAGGGTGAAATAAATTGAAAATTGGGGGTGCAATTCAGATATTCGTCTATGGCGTTTAACATTTAATATCTGTTCGTCACACCTCCCCTCATAGCTGTCCGCATAGGGATTGGTTGGCACACCCTAGACCGTTGCTAACCAACTTCCCTTTGGCGCCATGTGTGCTTTTCTCCTTTTATGACTTATGGTTTTAACATCACATGCTGGGGAACCATATTTTCTTTTTTGTTGTTTGACCCGCCCTCCAGCTCCACACAATGCTATAGGCACAGCGTGCTGGGCGTTGTGGATCCATTTTTGTTTACCCAATGTCAGAACTGGTTCACCCTCCTATACACTGTAATTAAATACATGGCATCCTACTCCACACAACCATCTTCCTGACCTGGTAACCACACAACGTCATTCTCATTACCTGCTGAAAACATGTCAGCACTGAGGGCTTTGCATTACTACCCCCATGTGTGCTTGGGTAACCAGGGTTGGAATAGTGGCTGCTGCGTCACTAAGCATCTGGACTTCCTATTTCCCAGAATGCCCTGTTGGCCAAATCCCAGTTAACACACTGTTTTGTTACCGACACTTTTTTCAATTTTTACCTCTCACCACCCTCCTGCACAATACTTTCTGGTTCCTCTTGAGACAAAGGACCAACATCACCTGGCTCTCCAGTACAGTCAGATCTCTGTTGCCCTGAAAACAATCCCTGTTTCCTACACAATCCTTTATATCCGATATAACAGGTTCTTTGGTTTAGTTCTACTACATCTACCGGCCCAAAGCTGGCCTTGTCTCCTTCAGGCTGGACAACAACATACCACCCCTCTTACAAATCACGCACTTGGCCTTAACTGGTTCTGGCACTGTCCGGGACTCCTGCCTCTGGTCTCCCCGCCCTCCTTCCCAGTTACTTCTGCACTAAGTCACTAGATCGAACCAGGGAGATCTCTGGAAAAATTGGCCCCTATCGCTAATCCTCCTCCTCCTCCTCCTCTACGTCATACCTCGGCCTTACTGGTTCTGTGCACTACTCGGACTCCTACTCTGGTCTCCCATGCCTCCTCCCATTCACTCTGCCTATGTAACCCTGACTGAACCCAGGGGTTTGATTAATCCGAGGGAAATCCTAAACATTCCCTACTATGCTCTCTCTGAGGTCCCCAACTCATTCAGTGTGCTGTCAGTCTGCAAGTGTTATCTCAGAGGTCCGTGCATCACAAGTTCCAGCCAACTTGTCCTGTGGGTATTGTGACTTGCGCGGGTTGCAGTCCAACTGGATCGAACATGGAATGAACTTGCACAATAAGCGTCTCCCTGCTTCTGATTCCAATGACCGTCCCGAGCAGTCCTTCTCAACACTGTGAGTGACCGTTAACACAGTGTAACACATTTTTGACAGTTCCACAATTTTCATTTAGAACTGCACATTCAACATGTAACATACATATATTAGACCTTTAATCACCTTCCCACATAACATGGAGGCTGTCCCCCTCTGGTAGTGACTCAGAAGCCTTTCTCTGGGACATCCCAGACTGGGTTACTGTGGTGGGTCATCCGCGCCATAACCAGTTTCAGGCCCAGTTGCCTGTTACACAGGGGGTCAACACTGTCTGACAATCTACATTCTGAGGTCAGAGCTGAAATGGATATCTTGGACTTCCTCTTCCAACACTGAACCCCAGACCTGAGATACGTTACTACCAGTAACTGCTACTTCCAACACCATATCACAGTACATCATGGCATCCTTAAACATTCATTTATACGCATTCCTATCCACAGATACAGGCTTATGTTAGATACACAATAATTATCACATTGCACATTTACCACCCAGTGTACCTTGACTAGGTCCTGTCAAACCCCTTCCCTGTCCAGCTGTACTAACGCACGTAGCACCAATAACCTTTGTGTGAGTTGAACCTTTAGCTTTCGTACTCCGGGAGCTTTTTGGGCGGTTTGATACTTGGGCACTAATGTGCCTAATCTGTACCAACAACACTGGGACAAGGGATATCACATCCGCAAATAACCCACTACTTTCTCCTGCTTTCCACCCCCCATGCGATTTTTCACTCGGGCCTGCGATTTGGAAGAATGCCCCTATTCCCATGAAGGTCAGGGCTTATTTCGGAGATTGTTTTCTTTTGCAACACGTTGTTAGACGTGAACCAAAGTGAATGTCGCTCCTGTAATCCTGAAGCCGTAACAATCCGTTCGTGCACTTTAGCCATCTGGTGATTTGGAGGTGTGGCGTGGGGTTCCTTTGTTACAGACCGTTAACCTTGTACGATACACCTCTGTGGTCAACTGTACTCTGTCTAAGATAGCAGCCTTGAGTAGCTGCCTATAATCATTATCACTTTCCTTCCTCCGGTAACTCTATAAAAGCATCCAGGGTCTTTGTGCGTCAGGTGTGTGAGTCAGATGTCTGCCCAATCCTCCTCGAGGCAGACGATACTGACCGGCAGCTCTCTCAAAAGAGCGTAAGAACAAATCAATGTCTGGACCTTCTCTCATTGCTTGCAAATTTAACACTTGTGACCTCACTGGCAAACTTGTTCCTCCTGCTCCAGAGGAACTTGGGATGAACTGTGGGCGGCCTGTGCTGCAGTTTGGCCTCTCCAGTTTCATATTGTCGTGCACTGTTCGCTCTGGCAGCCTCAGCCCCGTCGTCTCTGCACTCTCCACGCCTCAGCCCGTCGCTCCTCCAATCTCACGTCTGGCCGTTTCCAGAATTGCAAGGTATAACTCCTTGGTTTAGTGTCGCTTACTTTTGCAACACTGCTGGAGATGAGGTAGAGCTGTAGCTGCAGACACACACATGGTATGTGCTACAAGTCCTTTGATGGTATTCCAGTCTGACAATATCAATTTGAATCCGGTCATTGAGGATTCCTTCTGTAGGCTCATCGCATTTCCTGTGCTTGGAATCTGCCTCCTTAATTCACGAATCAGCTCCTCCAGCTCCTCCTCATTTTCCGATAGGGATCAATGGTCGCTTTGGCAACAAACGATTAAGTCAATCATGACTCTTTTCTATAATTCACTGATTCATACATTTTGCCAATAGAAAACGTAGAGAAAAAGATTTTGGGAAGGTCCCTGTGTGTTTCTCCTTTCAGTATATATTCTAAGTGATCCCGCTATTAACCACATAACTTGGGTTCTGCGCTACAATAACTTATTTAACAGTGTATTATTAGAGCTTCTGAGTATAAACACCAATCCCACCTCCCAAACCTGCAACCATTGGCACAAACCCCCCGTCCCAAAACGCCGAGCCCCAACCACCTATCGTTACCGGGAAACCACTCCAAGCAACCGACATGCGGACGGAACAATCAGACCGGTGGTGTTTGAGTGAACACCACTATCTATTACCAATTTAAGTATTACTAAATATCATATACTCACGGCCCACCCATCCCGATTAACAGCAGAATGACCTGTTATCCCCGATATGGGATATCCGCTCCCCCACTTCTAAACAACCTGTAAGGAAATTGGTTATTACCCCTAATATTCTTCCACGTTATAACAGTAATCTCCTATATAACTACCACATACTTCTCTATAGGACGGATCCGAAGACCCAGGTTTGTTTTGGGATATACTCAGAATAGGACATACCCTAGTAAATGATTTTATATCATTTATTAAAGTTGTTAAAATGTGCATACAAATATAAGAAAAATAACAAAATCACTTGAACATAAACATTGACCAGGGAGGGTAGGAATTGGGTAAAAGAAGAAATACTTATGAGATAATTGGCAGTCTGAATAAGTCCATGAGCAAGATCCATAGACTTGATAATCCAGTTCTTGGGACAATAAAGTCCCAATGATAAGCGTCCTTCGTTAAGCCAATACGGTCTGGCCAGTGTGGCTAGATGTTATTCCAGAGTTCTTGTAGATGTTATGACAAGACTCCCTGGGATGAAGACCCTAGTCCATTTTTATCCTTTCTTCAGAAAATTGGGAGTGGTGTGGTCCCTAGGAGGTGGACTTGGTTTGCCGCCCCAGAGTTTGTTCCCAAGTTTTGGGGGAATTTCAAATTCGAATTCCACCCCCGTTCCTATCCATGAAACCATCATGTCACATTCAACATAATACCATCTGATGGTCCATACTATTTTTTCCCACGATAAAGAACCAAATACGACATATCTGGGGTTAATCCTAGACCTAAGAAGTATAATATCCCAGTTTGGCTTGGGCTATGATATTGTGTCAGGTCTCTATAAATGTAAATTAATTACTGGACTACAACTGGGGTTATTTAGACAACCTAATAATTCTACAACATCCTGGAATTATTAAGCGAATATAATGACTTTGATCTGCCATTTGGTTTCTACTTCATTCCTACTAGGATATTTCCCTGCTAGTCTGGGGTCCTATTTGTCTGGGACTTTGTTGTTGTGTTATGGGAATTCCAACCTTCCCCCATTGAAGTTAGACCTCCTCTGCTAAGTGCAGCTAATTAACACCAAATGGCCCTGGCTTGGAAAAACATGAATTAACTACTTCGATTACCAGAACAGTGAGAACACATGTGGAAGCTACCATGCTGCTTGACTCATGTCCATTAGGTGAATAAGTTGAAATTGGGGGTGCAATTTCGATATCGTCTATGCGTTTTTACATTGATATCTGTTTTTCGTTCACACGACTTACACTACACTATTTTTTGGGTATATATACCCTTTGTCAAGTGTTTTGACACAAGGGTTAATATCATACCCCAACATTAGTGTAGGCTTGCTATAAGTCCCACTTGCATTCAACCGAGGACTCTCACTCTTCATTTTGAATGTGTCTACAACAGATCCCATACACTTACACCTGATACAGACCAAAAACAGACTAAGGTACAATCGGTAATCATCTGTGTTAACTGGACCTTGCACCAACGACATACATTGTAATTTTTTTTAAAGGACTCCTTCTTTGCTCCTACTCATCATTTTAAACACTCTAAAAACACATTTTTGTGGTGACTAAAATTGTCCTTAAGACAGCCTGTTCAAAACACTTTTGGATCGCGACAACAAGTCTTAAGGTTGACGCGATTTACCGTGTGAATATATTCTTGCTTACAGAATTTGTTTGATTCCAAACATTTTATCCTGCGTTTCAGGTGAAACCACCCTCCATTTTAACCCCATAGCTACTAGGGGAACTATGGATAACAGGGATACCTTCCAGATGGAAGAAAGAGATTCTACTAGATCTCAACTATCAATGCAGATTTACCACAACCTCTTATAAGAAAGAGTAGCTATATGGATCATAAGACCCTGTACTATCACTAGAATGCTCATAAGGGGGGTAGTGTCTTGTCCTTGCAGCTCTGACCTCTATTGAGGTAGGCTATGATCAATGTGATCGAGTTTTAAAGAGGAACAAGCAGGATCCTTATGGGGATATTACTATAATCCCGCATGTTTCCATCATCTCCTAACTACATATGTCCCACAAACTACCCGGAGGGTCGACCTCTTGTTGTCTAGTATAGGCCTCTCTTCTACAACGGGTTGTCAATTGGTTGTTTCTCCTACTCCAAACAGTGATGAATCAATGTTCTCTTATCTTGGGATATGAGTCATGTACTTGGTCCTCAATGAGAACCCCTCTTTTTAGTTTAACTATGGATGTAGAACTATGGAGGTTAAGTTCCTTATATACGTTATATCACTTGAGTTTAGACAATTATAAGAACTACTTATAGAGAAGAATATATGCTGTACTCTGGTTGACTTTATCGTGAAAAAGTGTTGAATTCATTCTTACACATATTATTTTGTTTAATGATGCCTATTATATTCATTCGGGTTCAGGGCATGCAGGGGCTTCTTTCCCCATCGTAGCTAATTTATTCTGGGTTAGTGGAAGCTACAGCTATTTAAATGCTTCAAACCTGTATAGGTCATTATTGCTTATGATGCGAGATTTATAGATGACTCCTACTTTAATGTCGGCAGGGTATTGTTGAAAGCTTTACCTGTTCCCATAATATCTAAATATCAAACGTTTTACAACATACAACTACCATGCTTCAACCGTACTCCATACATTTTCTGGACGTGAACTTAAGCTTATCTCCAGGATGGAATCCATGGCTCTCTATTTTAGTAAAAACCAGTATCTTAGGGCTGATACAGTAGTTTTGACCCTCCCCATACAAAAAGAGGTATCATTATGAGCCTATTTCGAATCCGTAACTTTAATGGATCTATGAACCAGTAGTCATAATAAAAGTACCTGTTTACCTCTCCTGGAACTGACCGTGCAGGGTTAGTAAGTGTAGTTCTGTCAGGTCATGAAACCTGTTTGTCATCCCATCACAGAAAGAGCTCCAAATACTGTGTGAACTAAACGTTAATATACTTCTGGAATGCAAGTCTTGCCACATTCATAGTCATACAAACAGACTAACCTAGAAGTCATTATTGGGTGAGCATATAGATCGATGGAATCTCTCCAACCCATTGGGATGAAATTTCACCATTTGCCAGGACCGTGGTGTCTTGACCTAACTGTCCAAGCTGCGAAAAAGATAGTTTTTGCCTAGTAGGACGTGATGGACCAAATATTTGAAAACCAGGAAAATATACTGGAATCCTTTGGCTGAGGGTCCATCAGGACTCAATGCCAGATGGGACCATTTTGCCTTTTATTTAAACCCATTTTGAAATCTATATATGGGTTTTAAATTTGTAGGTGGTTTTCTGGTCCCTTTTAAATTAATTGGGGGGGTCATAATTGCCCCTATAGAGCAAGTTTTATGTTTTCCCTTTATGCCTTTGAGGAAAGTGCTGATGCCCAAACGCGGGGCAGCTCTAGATCCTGAAGTGCACCTTTAATCTATGCTTTAATAAAGGATGACGTTTTTTAATTGGAAGTGGCAGATCCATCTCTTTAGTTTTGGCTGTTAGGGGTTTTTGTGAATGTGCTGCGCTTGTTCTGTCTGTTCTAGTAACTTTCCTTCTTTCTCTCTGTAAGAGGGACTATCTGTGAAAGCTGGGACCATGGTTAGAGGCAAGCACGCTGTGACAGAGATGCGGTAAGGGAAGATGTGACTCTACCAGTGTTCATGTAGCCTGGAGCGGTCCCTATTCTTTGTTGTGTTTTGGGCAAAACACACGACATCCCAGACTCCCTAAATGCCAACACAAATGGTTTCCAGGACTTACGAGTGGTGTTTAGTCTCCTTAAAGGGACTTTTGAGTCTCAAAAATATGTTAACAGTGTTGGATAACCACAAGTGCTAGTCCACCACACACCCAATCTCCACTTAAATGGAAAGTTTGGTGGAAAATATACATTCTTCTTAGTTTTATATTATGGCATACCTAGTTTTCTAATGTATTCTCTTCCATTTTGAAAATCTGTTAAACATTAAAATTATACCTTGCTATTCCCCTACGGTTACATTAGTGAGCTGCCATTTTAGTTCGTCTAACGTGTCCTTCTTCTTCCCAAAATGCACCTACTTCCTTGTTGGATTTTCCTAATAGTAATTTCTAATTCTACTGATTGGCTGTTGGATGGGTCACATGCTTCGATCTCTACGAGCACTGAATCAACTCCGGCGCTGGGTCAAGGGTAAGACCATAACGGTCTCTAGAGTGGTCCTGCAAACAGGAAGTCAGTATTTCGGTTGCAATTATTTATACACAGACACAAATGTTGATTGGGCCAGGTTCTAAGGTCATTAGGATGGAAAAATACTGCTCTTTTTTCTTACAAAGGTAATGTGTTTGTACTGGAACTTCCCCTTTAAACTCTCTCCACACAACTGACAATGTGCCATTTGAGCTGCCTTTAATCTGCCTAAAATAGCTGTCATTGGTGATTTTGGACATGTGGTTGGTCAGGTCTCACGCCTACCAACTCGCGTCTCCCAAGCCTGGGGTCTCCTCCTCGGAACCTCTGGAGTCGGCTGCAGTCATCAGTTCAGTGACGGATCATCATCCAGCATCCAGGATCTTCGCGTATACTTGCGCTCCTCTTCCACTGCTAGGTCGCCCGTGTCTCTCTGTGTGGCGGATGCGCCGGACACTCTACTATTCCTCCTCCCTGTTAGTTTCTCCAAAGTGGGCAGAGGAGATAAAATTTTAGTTTGAATGGCCAACTAGCATCAGACTCTTGTCCTCCATTCCCCATTGGTTCCTCTTCTCTACTTAGCTCCTGTTTCTGTTATTTCTCCTTGCCTGTTTATAGTTTGGTTAGCCAAGCTAGTGGTCCTTGCTACCACTTATAGTAGCCAAGTCTAGTTCCCCCATGTAGCTATGTCTTGTCATTGTTCTTCCTTGTTCATTATATTTGGTATTCATTTTGTCATTTTCTTTGTCTCTAGTTTCCTGTGATTCCATTAGTGTTCCGGTTTCAGAGTATACCCAGCCTAAACGGTCTATAACATTGCGCTCCGAAGACCTGGGGTACTATGATACATCCAGGCGCAACAGCTCCTGGACGATCAGGGGCTTTGTCTATGAGGTGAAGACAGTGCTGTAGTTAGGGTATAGTGAGCCTGACGGTAACTCGGTACCCGGGAATCAACATGGGTAGATTGGTTTCCAAATTCAATACATTTCAAAAATCTATCATTTAGAAATTTATATACATTTCCAAATTTCTATTTATTTAAATTTTTTATACATCTTTTTGAACTTTTTCGAACATCGGATAATTTTGTCGATATGTTCCTTTTTCCGGAAATATATATACTCGAGTATAAACCGAGTTGTTTTCAAGCTTTAAACTCGGTCAATGTTTCCTTACCTTGTTTCGGCAGCCGCGCGATCCTCATCCTCGCCTCCACGCCTCTCGGCGCACTTACGAGATGTCACTACCACCGCGCCGCAAAGTGGAGAGGGCGCCGGGTAGTGACACTCATCCGATGCCAGGAGGCTGTGGAGAAGGATGTGGATCGCGCGGCACCGACAAGTAAGGGAACCATTTACTTTATTTACAGGACACACTTAATACATACAAATAGGAGTAAACCTTCGTTATTGTGCATACTGTACTGCACAAATATATGAGGATTAACCCATTTGCAAGTATTTGCACTTTAAGAAGTGTAATCACTACAACCCCACATTCTGTATTGGTGGGAGTTTGTAGTTTTTCAACATCTAAGTGGCAATACTTCGCAATAAGGTAATCCTCCATACATAATGCACAACTAAAGAAGCTTTTACTCTTATTTGTAACTATTTGCCTTAAGAAGATGATTTGAAACCTACAACTCCCACCAATAAAGCCATGCTGGGAGTTTAGGTCTTCCAAAAATCTTAGTGGGCAAATACGCCCCCCTCGGTTTATATCCTCGGTTCAGTGTGGTTTCCCTACTTTTTTCCCTAAAACTAGTACCGGCCTCGGTTTATACTCGGGACGGTTGTTTAACTCGGTTAACGGTACAGTTTAGAAACTTTGAAAAATATTGTTCAAACTTGGGTTTGAGTTCTAGCCATACTGATATACAATAACTGTGTATTTTAACTGCTCGTTTAGAACTAATGTTGGTGAAACGCGTTTGCTGCACATTATTCCACTATTGAAGTGCTTCTTAAATGTTCCCTTTCATTCATAGGATATATATTCACTCACTTGTAAGTAGGAAGGCGCCGGGTGTAACACCCCAGTACCTATAACTTCCCCTTCCCCCGGGTTCTCCATTCTTCAACCTTGGAATAGTAAACCAATGCAAACGTATAGTTAAGACTCCCCCTCTGCTGGGTTGTTCTGTGCCACAAGAGCCGCCAGCCCTGTCGCTTGGAAATCCACTCCTGTAAATGTAATAATAGGAGTTAAAAGGCCTCTTGTTCCCAACAAACAGCTCCTCGGCAACTTTCAAATTATAATTAAACCATCTTTATTATACATACATGTCTAAAAATGCAAAACCACCTGACACGTTTTGGAACGTGCTATCCCCTTACTCTGGCTGATATACTTATCTACACCTTAAATACATCACACTTATACTACCAATTAGAGTTTGTTTAAATATACTTGCTTATATATAATATATTACAAGTCCTTTAAAAATGCCTCTTACACCACCCCACAAACAAAATTGCTATTCCCTTAAAATGTTATCATTATATGTATTACTAATCGTGCTGATTACCTGTCTCTTATTACATTTCAGCTGTGTCACAACTAATCAGCGCTGATTGCCTGTCTCTTTCTATTACATTCAGCTGTGCACAGACACTAATCAGCACTGATTAACCTGTCTCTTTATACATTCACCTGTGTCACCATACCTAATCCGCATGCTGATTACCTGTCTTTATTCACATTCACTGTGTCACAGACCTAATCAGCGCTGATTGCCTGTCTCTTTTATATTACCTCAGCTGGTGTCACAGACTAACAGCACTGATCTGTCCTCTTTATGACATTCAGCTGTGTCACGACCTAATCAGCACTGATTACTACTGTCTCTTTTATCACTTCAGGTGTGGTCACAGACCTAATCAGCGCTGTTGCCTGTCTCTTTAATTCATTCAGCTGTGTCACCAGAACCTAATCAAAGCACTGATTGCCTGTCTCTTTATTACATTCAGCTGGTCCCAGACTAATCAGACACTGATTACCCTGCTCTCTTTTATTACATTCAGCGTGTCACAGACCATCAGCGCTGATTGCCCCTGTCTCCTTTTTACTTCAGCTGTGTCACGACCTAACAGCCTGATTACCCTGTCTCTTTTATTACTCAGCATAGTGTCCACAGACTAATCAGCGCTGATTACCTGTCTCTTTTAATTACATTCAGCTGTGTCACAGACGAATCAGCGCTGATTGCCTGTCCTCTTTATTAACATTCCACTGTGTTCACAAGCCTAATCATCACTGATACCGTTCTCCTTTATTACTTCAGCTGTGTCACAGACCTAATCAGCAACTGCATTCCGTCTCTTTATTACATTCGCTGTTCACAGACCTAATACGCTGATTGCCCTGTCTCTTTATTACATTCAGCACTGTGTCACAGACCTAATCAGCACTGATTTACCTCTGCCTTTATACATTCAGCTGTGTCACAGCCTAATCAGCACTGATAACCTGTCTCCTTTATTACATTCAGCTGGGTGCACAGACCTAATCACACTGAATTCCTGTCTCTTTAGTATATGTCAGCCGATCAAGCATCACCACTGTCAAAAGTATCATCACTGATTACCTGTCCCTCTCTTATGTACATTCACAGCCGTTCACAGACCTAACCTCACTGATTACCTTCCTTTATTACATTCAGCTGGGTTCACCACGACCTAATCAGCACATGGATTACCTGTCTCTTTATTACATTCAGCTGTTCCAGACCTAATCAGCACTGAGTACCCTGTCTCTTCTTTATTCCTATTCAGCGCGTATGTGCACCAGACCTATCATTCACTGATTACCTGTCTCTTTATGACATCCAGCTGTGTCAACGCTAATATCGTCTGATACCTTCTCATTATTACTTCAGCTGTGTCCACGACCTATCAGCGCTGATTACCTGTCCCTCTTTAATTACATTCAGCCTGTGTCCAGATCTAATCCAGCGCTGATTACCCTGCTCTATTATTACATTCAGCTTGTCCACAGTCCTAATCAGCTCTGATTACCTGTCTCTTCAATTACATCAAGCTGTGAGTCACAGACCTAATCAGTGCTGAATACTGTCTCTTATTTACCTAGATTCATCGTGTCAAAGAGCCTAATCATCACAGATTATCCTGTCTCTTTCATACATTCACACCTGTGTCACATACCTCATCCAGACGCTGATTACCTACCTGTCCCTCTTTATTCATTCATTCACATTGTGTCACAGACCTAAATCAGTCAGCGATTGAGCCTGTCTCGTTTTACTTCATCACTCTGTTTCCCAGACCTAATCAGCGCTTGATTACCCTGTCTCTTTATTTACATTCACTGTGTCACTACCTAATCAGCGCTGATTACCTGTCTCTTTATATTACATTCAGCTGTGTCCAAGACCTATAGCATGGATTCCTGTCTCTTTATTACATTCAGCGTGGTCACAGACCTAATCAGCACTGTACCTGTCTTTATTACATTACCGTGTCAACAGACCTAATCAGCAACAGACTACCTGTCTCTTTTATACTCTCAGCTGTGTCACAGACCTAATCAGGCACTGATACCTGTTCCTCTTTATTCCTTCAGCTGTGTCCCCACAGACCTAATGAGCACAGATTCACCGTCTCTTTATTACTTCAGCCTGTGTCACAGCACCCCCAGCGCTGAATACCTTCTCTTAATTTAAGTTCAAGCTGTTGTCCAGACCATAATCGCACTGATTACCGTTTTCTTTATTACATTTAGCTTTGGCTCCACAGACCTACCAGCGCTGATTACCTGTCTCTTTATTACATTCAGCTGTGTCCACCGACATAATCAGCACTGATGTACCTTTTCGTTATTACATTTAGCTGTGTCCACAGACCTAATCAGCGCTGATTACCTTCTCTTCTTATTACATTCAGCTGTGTCACAGACCTAATCAGTGCTGATTAACTGTCCCCTTATTACATCAGTCTGTGTCCCAGGACCTGAATCAAGTGCACGATTAACTGTCCTCGTTATTACTTCATCGTTCACAGCCTAACCACACTGATTACCTGTCCTTTCTTAAATTACCTTCAGCCTGTGTCCAGCAGACCCTAATCAGCTCTGATTACCTGTCTCTATACATTGCCACCTAATCAGTCAGCCGTGCCGTCCTCTTATTACCGGTGCCAAGACCTATCACACGTGATTACCTGTCTCTGTTTATTACATTCAGCTGTGTCACAGACCTATCGCCTGAATGCCAGCCCCACAACATTAACAACCAGCCCGCTCTTCTCTTATTACATTCAGCTGTTGTCACAGACCTAATCTGCACTTGATTACCTGTCCCTCTTTACTTACATTCAGCTGTGTCACAGACCTAATCACGCTCTGATTACCTGTCTCTTTATACTTCAGTTCACAGCTGTGTCACGCCCTAATCACACTGATTACCTCTTCTTTATTACCTTCATTGTGTCACAGACCTAATCGCACTGATTATCCTGTCTCTTTAATTACATTCCATCTGTGTCACAGACCTATCGCACTGATTAGCATGTCTCTAAGATTACTTCACGCTGTGTCACACGAACCTAATCCAGCACTGATTCCTGTCTCTTTATTTACATTCAGCGTGTTCACCGACCTATCAGCATGGATTACCTGGCTCTTTATTACATTCAGCTGTGTCCGCCTAAGCTACAGCACTGATTTACCTGTCTCTTATTACATTCAGCTGTGCACGAGTCCATAATCAGCACTGACTACCCCTGTCCTCTTTATTACATTCAGTCTGTACGTCCACATGCTTCTTCTCCATTAATACTCAGCTTACACATGACCTACCCTTGTACCTTTCTCTTATACCTTTCAGCTATGTCACAGCACTCTAATCAGCTGTGATTACCTAGTCTCGGTTATACTTCAGGCTGTTGTCACAGACCTAATCAGCGCTGCTTACCTGTCGCTTTAAATTCAAGCTTGTCACCGACTAATCGCGTGATTACCAGTCTCTTTATTACATTCGCTGGTGTCACAACCATAATCACACTGATTGACCTGTCTCTTTTATACATTTACCTGGCACAGCATAATCCGCACTGATTACCTGTCTCTTTATTACATTCATCTGTGGTCACAGAACCACTAATCAGTTCTGATTACCTGCTCTCTTTATTACATTTACTGTGTCACAGACCATAACGCAGCGATTACCCTGTCCTCTTTATTACTTCAGCTGTGTCACAGACTATCAGCCTGATTACGCCGTCTCTTTATTACATTCAGCTGTGTCACAAGACCTAACTCAGTCGACTGATTACCTGTCTCTTTATTAACATCCATGTGGTCACAACCTAATCAGCAATGGATTACCTGTCTCTTTATTACTTCAGTCTGTGTCACAGACCTAATCATCCTGATTACCTGTCTCTTTATTACATTCCGCTGTGTCACCGAATAATCACACTATTACCTGTCTCTTTTATTTACATTCAGCTGTGTCACAGCCTATCAGCCTGATTCCTTTCTCTTTATTTACATTCACTGTGTTCACACGATCTAATCAGCGCTGTTAACCTGTCTCTTTATAGTACATTCATGCTGTGTCACATAGTCCTAATCACTCTGATTACCTGTCCTCTTAATATACATTCAGCTGTGTCCAGACTAATCAGTCTGATTACCTTCTTTTATTACATTCAGCTGTGTCAAAGACCTAATCAGGGCACGATTACCTGTCTCTTTATTACTTCACGCTGTGTCACCTCACAGACCTAAATCAAACACTGATTAGCCCTGTCTCTTTTATACATTCGCTGTTTCACAACGCTAATCAGGCACGATTACCTGTCCTACTACCATCAGTGAGACTATACCTGATGCCTGCTCTTTTTTTTTTTTATCTTAGCTGTGTCACAGACCATAGCACTATTACGTTTTTACTACATTAGCTTAGCTATAACCGATTCTGTCTCTTTATAAATTCACGACTGTTTCACGTCCTAATCAGGCTGCTTACCTGTCTCTTTATTACTTCATCTGTGTCCCCAGAGCCAATCATCACTGATTGCCTGTCTCTGTTATTACATTCATCTGTGTCACACCCAGACTACTAGCACTGATTACCTGTCTCTTTATTCATTCATTCAGCTGTTAACACGACCTAATCAAACACTGATTACCTGTCTCTTATTTACATTCACGTTTTCATCCAGACCTAATCAGGCTGAATTACTGTCTCTTATTACAGTCACTGTGTTCCCAGACCTAATCATCACTGATTGCTGTCCTTATTCTTCAGCTATGTCACAGACCTATCACCACTGTTCTGTCCTTATTACTCGCTGCACAGACCTAATTCAGCACTGATTACCTGTCTCTTTATTCCATTGCAGTCATGCGGCAACAGACCTAATCAGCAACGATTATCTGTCTCTTTATTACATTTTCGCTTGTCACAGACCTAATCCAGCGACTGTCTTATCATGATGTGTACAACCTCATCCGATGCTCTTTATACATTTATCTGTGTCACGACCTAATCAGCGCCTGATTACCTGTTCTCCTTTAGTACATTAAGTGAAATGTGTCCACCGACCTAATCAGACACGATTACCTGTCTCTTTATTAGACATCAGCTGTGTCACCAGAACCTAATCAGCACTGATTACCTGTCTCCTTTAGACATTAGCTGTGTCACAGACCTAATCAGTCAACTGATTCCTGTCTCTTTAGTACATTAAGCTAGGTGTCACAGACTAATTCACACTGATTCCTGTCCGTTTATTACATTCAGCTGTGTCCACCGACCTAATCATCCTGATTACTGTCCTCTTTATTACATCGATTCTTCATTATTTGTCACAGACCCTAATCATCACTGAATTACCTGTCTGCTTTTATTACATTCCAGCTGTGTCAGACCGACCTAATCAGCACTGATTACGTCTCTTTATTACATTCATCGGTGTCCAGTCCCTCATCCGCTTCTGATTTACCTTCTCTTTATACATTCAAGCTGTGTCACAGGACCTAATCAGCTTGCGAAATACCTGTCTCTTTATTACATTCATTCGCTGTGTCAAAGACCTAATCAAGAACAGAATTATCTGTCCTCTTTATTACCTTCATGCACCTGTGGTCACAGACCTAATCAGCGCTGATTACCTGTCCTCTTTATGTACATTCAGCTTGTCCAGACCTATCAGCGCTGATTACCTGTCTCTTTAATTACTTCAGCTGTGTCCCAGACCTAATCGCGCTGATTACCTGTCTCTTATAGTACAGTCAACAGCTGTGTCCAATACCTAAATCAGCGCTGATTACCTGTCCTCTTCTTACATTCAGCTTGTGTCCAGACCTAATCAGCACTGATTACCTTCTCTTTATTACATTTCAGCTGTGTCCATCACGACCTAATCAGCACATGATTACCTGTCCTTTATTACATTCACTGTGTCAAGACCAATCACAGTCAGCAAGACTACCTGTCTCTTTGAAATACTTCACTGTGTCACAGAACCTAATCACATCGATTACCTGTCTCTTTTATTACATTCAGCTGTTCACAGACCAATGAGCAGCAGATTAACCTGTCTCTTTATATCCATTCCGCTGTGTCACAGACTCTACCAGCGTGTACCTGTCTCTTTAATTAACATTCAGCTGTGTTCCCCAGAAGCCATATCAGCACTGATTACATGTTTCTTTATATATTACATTAGCTGTGTCACAGACCTAACCACGCTTGTTACCTGTCTCTTTATTACATTCGCTGTGTCCCCCCACCCCCACCACGACTATAATCATCACTGGATACCTGTTTCTTTATACATTTAGCTGTGTCACACCTGAATCACTCTGATTACCTGTCTCCTTTTTACACTTCAGTCAGCTGTGTCAAACAGACCTGAATCAGTGCTGATTACCTGTCCCCTTATTACATTCAGCTGTGTCCCAGACCTAATCAGTGCAGATTCACCTGTCTCTTTATAATTCACTGGTCCACAGACCTAACCAGCACCGATTACCTTC
>JAACNH010005577.1:0-19816 GCA_019447015.1 Hymenochirus boettgeri
CTACTGATTCTCTCCTACAGATTCTCTCCAACTGATTCTCTTCCTACTGATTCTCTTCCTATTGATTCTCTCCTACTAATTCTCTCCCTACTGATTCCCTCCTACTGATTTGCTTCCTAATGATTCTCTCCTACTGATTCTCTTCCTACTGATTCTCTCCTACTGATTGTCTCCTACTGATTCTCTCCCAACTGATTATATCCTACTGATTCTCTTCTACTGATTCTCTCCTACTGATTCTCTCCCTAATATTCTCTCCCTACCTGATTTTTCTCCCTACTGATTTGCTTCCTACTGATTTTTTCTTAGTAATTCTCTCCCACTGATTCTCTCCTACTGATTATTCTCCTACTAATTATCTTCCTACTGATTCTCTCCTACTAATTCTCTCCCCTACTGATTCTCTCCTACTGATTCTCTCCTACTGATTCTTGTTCTACTGATTCTCTTTCTACTGTTTTTCTTTCTACTGATTTGCTTCCTACTGACCTACTGACTCCTCACTGATTTGCTTCCTACCGATTCTCTCCCACTGATTCTTTTTCTACTAATCTCTCCTACTAATTCTCTCTCCTACTGATTCTCTTTCTACTGATTCTCTCCTACTGATTCTTGTTCTACTGATTCTCTTTCTATTGATTCTCTCCTACTGTTTTTCTTTCTACTGATTCTCTCCTACTGATTTGCTTCCTACTGACTCTCTCCTACTGATTTTCTTCCTTTTAATTCTCTTTCTACTGATTCTATCCTACTGATTCTATCCTACTGATTCTTTTCCTACTGATTCTATCCTACTGATTCTTTTCCTACTGATTCCTTTCATGCTGATTATCTCCTACTGATTCTCTCCTACAGATTCTCTCCTACTGATTTCCTCCTACAGATTCTCTCCTACTGATTTGCTTCCTACGGATTCTCTTCCTATTTACACTCTTTCTACTGATTCTCTTCCTACTGATTCTCTTCCTACTGATTCTCTTCTCACTGATTCTCTTCCTACTGATTCTTTTCCTCTTTAAAGACATAAAATGTTTTCAATGGGGTTATCTGGTTTTCTTCTACTAAAGTTGGAGAGCTTTTTAGGCAAATTTACCAATATGGTCAATGACTAAAGATAATATACTATAGTGTGTGAACTGTGTATATGATTAGGTAGGGGCATACAATGAAAGGCTGCGTAACTTACCCAGAGAAAAGATTCCCATAGCAATACTCCAAAAGACCACACGTCACTCTGAGTTGTGTAAACCTTATCGAAAATGCTTTCCGGTGCCATCCACTTCAGTGGCAGACGAGCCTTTATGGTAATAGAACATTTATTAGAACCTAATTTCTTTCATTTCCTGGTAATTATTGAAAAATGTGCATTTCTAAAACAAATTGAGTTGCAGCTTATCCTTTAGCATGGCAGAGCGTGAAGAGTAAAAAAAAAAGCTGGATAGTTTTGTGTCAATAGGCTAATCCTGGTCTGAATAAAGTATATTTGTTTTATTAGATAATGTATCTATTTTAAATGAACATGTACATTTAACAAATTGGGTTGGAAGTTGATCAATTCCTTTCCTCGTCTGGGCTTATTTAAAAGGCAATATGACTCCCCAATAACGTTTAACCTTAAACACCCCAAAGCCCAGACCTGGCTAAGTTATAAAAAATTCTAAATATACTTACCAGGACTCATTCCCTCATCTCTCAGCACAAGAGACATTCAAGAAGATTCAATATGGACAAGTCCAATAATATCATGTTTTGTTTCACGCGATTTTAGGGCACAGGGCCATTTCCAAATGTTTTTGAAATAGCGCTGTGCTACCGAAATAAAAACACTTTCTGTATGGGACTTAAATCTGGTGCGTCTTACCATTACACGATCCAACATGCAATACCAGACATAATCTTGTTTACGTCTCATATTGTTCGCAGATCATGCAAAAGTAGTAACGCCACCTGAACACAATCTCCCCAATTGTGTCTTGGCCAGTTACTGACTTCGCCACCTGTCTGGCCCCTTCTGCTGCTGTGGAAAATGCACAGAGCAGCAGAGAGCGAGGGAAGGAGTCCTGGTAAGTATATTTAGGAGCCACTAAGAACGACTGAGAAACTTTTTACTATTAAGGGGTGATTGGTTTAAGGTTAAATTTAAGTAAGGGGGTGGGCATGCCCTTCAATAAAGTTGCAACATTTTGTGTTTTAAATCCACAGCAACCAAATGTAAAATACTTTTTTTTTTCTTGCTTCAGTTGCTAGCAAAGATAAACAAGGCAATGCTATAATGGAGCAAACCAGTCAAATTAGTGTTTAACTCATGCTACTCAATGTATTGCCTTTTTGTAAATACCGTTGTGTGGCATATTCAATTTAAGCTAAGAAATTTTTCTCTACCGTATAGCCCGTGATCCTTTTATTTTTTTAAATCTCGCAAAGGGATTAATGCTGAGGGATCTCGGACAAGTATGTTATGCGGTTTAAATATAACATCCCCTGCAGTTTCTTAAGGTACCTGTATTCTGTGAGGTAGCTCTGCATAAAAATACTACATGTTTAGCCCATGAGGTTACAGGTTAAAATCCCCAGGTCTACTTGAAAACATACAAATATCAAGTGATTTACTGTCTTTTTTTTTTGTTGTTTCCATTAAATTCCTATAAAAAGACAACGTTTTTTAATCTACTGCTATTTTACATAGAAGCTCTGTTGGAATAGTGTTCTAAAGCTCTTTTTTTAGAGAACGAGTACATGAGATTGTAGTTTAATTCCCCAGACTTTTTTTTTACTGAACTGTTAATGCAACAATCATTTTTGTATGAAAAGGGGTGTACCATTGTTAGGGACAGAAGCATTTAAATATGTTTTTAAAAAATTACACTGAAATCACTGTTTTGGGTCAGAGAAAGGGAGGATCTAGGAGTTGTAACCTAGTAGCTGCACCTTCTGGAAGCAAAGCTGCAGCTTTCTGTAAGGGAGACACAGCTTGTTGTATCCATTTGTTTGTGCTCTGTCTATGTTGTCTGGAAGGGATAACAAGGAGTGCTCCACAGAGGTGTGTGTTGGGAGGTTGTTGTCTTTTAAAGAATCGGGGGGGTTGGGTTTTAACTATAATGCACAGTTCTTTCCTGTATGTGTCTATTAGAGATGGCCAAACTCACTGAAATCTGTTCCGTTTGCAGATTTGTGGATTTTCAAAAAACTTTTACAATTCTAAATCCCAAGGGGGAGTTAAAAAATCCGAAAGTTCTGTCTAAAATGAAGGTATAAATTGCAATGGAAATACTGTAAATGGCTCAGGGACCTGGGAATGGTCTGGGGAACATGTATCAATGCACACAATCTTTAAAAAAATCATCCAGTACAGAAACAACCTGTTTTAGCATTGCACACGTGTCTAGGAATTTTAAACATTTTCAAATTCAATTTGAGATTTGAAAAACAAAATTTCTAGAAATTTTTAATATTTTTGAAAATAATTCAGTGGTTCGGAAAAATCTGAAAAAGTCAGAAATCCGCAAACTCAGAGTTCGGGCAAATCTGTAAATCTACTTGGGAATCAGGGTCATATTCAGTCCATCTCTATTGTCTATGAGACGTCCACGTTGTGGAACATGGTTCCCTGACTCTGCACCCTTGGAACTATTACAAAGTGTTGGGCGTTTGTTCTTTATTTGACAATGCTTTAAATAAAAATCTGCTTTACTATTCATATTTTTTACTGTATGTACTTTGCCAACATTTACGCTTATCTTGCACACTCTCTCCATAATCTTTAAATATATATCTCTGGATATTTATTGAGAATTATATATATCAATCGAGCACACCAGATCTTATATATCCAATGCAGGGTCATATGAGTTCTCAGCAAAAAAAATTCAATAAGGATTTAACGCCGACCCGGATGTGTGAAAACAAAGAAGACCTTTTAAATTTGATGCAAATGTTCTGTTCCCATAAGATCAATGCTAAAAAGATGAAGTTCAGCATTCTGATTAATGATCTCATACATTGTGCTTTACTCTGTCCAAATCACATATACATCTGTAATTTATTCCTTTATCGCAAACACTCTGCCAGATCCTGCATGAACACCGAGGTTGGACAGCTGCAAAAAGTTCTAAAGGTTATTTTCTGCAATCAATGCAATTAGAATAATCACGCAGAGCGCTGCTTTAATAACGACGTAGATATATTACCCATTACCCCCATCCAGAGACCATCATAATGAACCGACTAAATTGAACTACAAAAGCTTAGGCTTAATGCTTATAACGACAGGAGTTTGATTTTCTTTGGTTTTCTTGGGTATTAACCATCTAAAGGGGAAGTTCAGCACAAAAAATTGATGTATTCTTATTTTAATTTATAATTACTGACTTTTAGTCCGTTATGGTCTCCGACTCCTTCACCTATCCTCTCACCCCCATTTCCTCTAGACTGTAAGGGCTGGTTCCCACTAGACGTTGTTTTATTGCTTTTGGTGCATTAACGCACTCTGATAGTCTCTGAGGAAGAGGGAAAAAAAGCATAAAAACGTAAGAACCAATAAAAGTCACGTCCTTTTCCTGTGTTTCTATAGGCTTCTTTGCCATTTAACCAAAAAATACTAAGTGATAAACATCAAAGAGTAATCCTGCACGCCTAATCAATTATTATGTATATAGTGCTGGTGCCAAATGGCAGACAAGGCAAAACGTCAATAGTATAATAGACAAATTTGAGCATGCACACCAACTTGCGTGATCCTGTGTACTTTATTGCATTATACACAGGCACATCAAAGTGACGTTTCGGTACTATCCTTCTTCAGGCAATTTTTTTTTTTGTAAAAAAGTTTTTGTCTGAAGAGAGTGCATAGTACCGAACGTCACTTTGATGTGCCTGTGTATAATGCAATAAAGTACACAGGATCACGCAATTCTGGTGTGCATGGCTCAAATTTGTCTAAAAAACACTTAAACACACTGCATAAAAATGCATTGAAAAATCCATAAAAACTCAAAACACAAATCAAACGCATACAAATATCGCTGGGCAAAATGCTTTAAATTGCAATGCAATTTACTGTGGGTTTTTTTCATGCATTTTTTTGTTGTGTGTGAGAACGAAGCATTAGCTTACTTGGGCAGAGCTCTGTTTCCTCTCTTTACTGTATAGCGTAAATTAAAGGGGAATTCAGTGCAAATACATATGCTTTTCAGAAAAAAAGAGCAGTATTTTTTCATCCCAATGACCTTAATCTGCCCATTCAGCATTTTGTCTGTGTATAAATAAATGCAACCGAAATACTGACTTCCTGTTTGCAGGACCCTAATAGAGACCGTTATAGTCTTGCCCTTGACCCAGTGCCTGGGTTATTTCAGTTGCTCAGTAGAGATCTGAGCATGTTTGACCCATCCAACAGCCAATCAGTAGAAATTACTGTTAGGAACCATTCCTAGGATGTGGTGCATCCTGGAGAAGAATGACCGTTGAAACCTGAAATGTCAGCTCACTAATGTCAACAGCAGGGAACAGCAAAGGGTATGAAATCACTGATTTTTCAAAATGGGGAGAAATATGTGAAATAACCAAGAAGGCATTACACAAACTAACAATTTAACAAATATGATAGTTTCCATCTGAACTGTCCCTTTAACTCATCACACCTGCAGACCTGATTATATGCCCTACCTTGTATGTATGACTGTTTTCCTCATTTTATCAATGTTTTGTAAAACCCCATGGAAGATGGGTTACAAACCCATAATAATAATAATCCATAATATTAACATTCTACTTTAAATTGCTCAGTAGAGATCTGAGCAGGGTGACTCATCCAAGAGTCATTCATTACAAATTACTGTTAGGAACTTTCCAAGGAAGTTTGAATCCTGGGAAGAAGAAGAACCTGAATGGTAGCTCACTAACCACAGTAAAGATTGCAAAGTGTATGAAATCAACTGATTTTTCAAAAATGAAGACGTAGAATACATAGGTATTTATATTGATAAATACTTTAAATAGTAATGATTTTATTACTGAACTGTTCTTTCATGGCAAAATTTATCTACTGTAACAACAGATACTTACACTTCCTTTCCGAACATAATCGGGATCTTTGTAGATATCTCTGGCCAAGCCAAAGTCACAGATTTTGACAACGTTATTCTCTGAGAGAAGGATATTAACTGCCAAGTCTCTGTGAATACACTAGAAGCAAAAAAAGTTTTTTACAGCTGAGGAAGACAGAGTTGAAACAAAGCCACAGATACACTGCATTTGTCTTTATAGAAGACAGTTTGTTTTCATACGACAGTACACGTATGTTCCCGTCCAAACCTCAAAGCCTCGAACAAAGATATTAATTAGTCCCTTTTAAAGTGAGTTTGATCCATATAAATAATGTTTCAACCAATTACTTTGTGTGATATAAAAGCGAAATATAAACCTTGTGGTTTATATCAAATGTGGCCCCAAAGATTCCTGATATATCATGTAATAATTCTTCTGTAAATAGATTGTAACCATATATTTATAAGGGATAGTATACTCCTCCCATCTGCCCTTCCCATTAAAGTATGCCAGTGTTAGATATGAAAAAGAAGTCAGACTCTTGCTGGGGGAGGAGCCAGAGAGCAGTAATTTGCGGCATTAGTATATTGGGTCTGAAAATAATTGTGTGTATGGATATACAGGAGATTCAATATAAAAAGATTGCGCCTCTTACCTTTGCGCAATCCCCTATGAGCCCTAAATCACATCTCTATGTAAGATTTGTGAGAACTTATTGCTGGAAGGCTCACAATATTACTTAACCAACTGGAAGCAGGAAATTTGAACATTCATTGCAATATAATTTCTTACAGGTTTGCAGCCAGAGATTTAAACCAGGGCTCATTTTAAAGGAAAGATTACAGGCTTTTATTTAACCCCAACTTGTTTGGAGACCACAGTTGCACTTTAAGGGGTTAGATATTATTACTGTAAATATTTTACACTAGAGTTCAGAGAGTCTCTCAAAGTGTTTACAAATTATCAATGCCAGTAGGCTACTTCACCACAGATGTTGCTGTTTATTTGACTGTGAATTTAAAATTGTAATTAAAGGAGAATAAACTTTTTTTTAAAAAAAAACACTAATGTGAAGCTTTTTTACCCTATCTATACATTTCAAGTAAGTTTGCATTTAGTACATGTGAGAATAATTATATAACTAAAAGGCTTCCATGTTGCTGCCAGTACAACAGGCCATGTAGTCTTCAAAGAGCATTTGAGCATGTCACTTGTTGTTTATGCCCTTGAGCCCAGTATTTAATATCTCTATGAAGAGATTTTTTTCTATCAGATATCTCCAAACCAATATGAAGGTATTAATAAGAATTTGAATGCTTCTTGTTACCTTGCAGTTTATTAATTACCAGCCAGCTTGAATTCCTTTAGCCTCTTGGGGCAATACAAAATATTCAACTGATTTTACTGAAACTTTTTTTTTTTGCTACTGTTCCTAGTAAAAGATAAAGCTTTCAAATAGTGTCTTTGCATTTGTTGTGGGGGCTCGCCAAAAAAGCACCTTTCACACACCCCATGAGGTTTTGGGTCCTAATCCCAGACTTCCCTTGTGTTTTTTGTTTGTTTTGTTTGAATTATGTTCCTAGCAAAAGATAAAGATTCTAAAAGGTACTATTATTATAGCAAGACCAAGTACAAGGTTGCAGGTTAGATTCCCTAGCCTTTTATTTTTTTAATAAATTTTAACATTCTGTTTCTTACATCTATATGCTAGCTAGAAGTAAACTGAAAGGCAAAGAATTATATCATCATTAGGAACAGGAGAATTTCAATATTGTTTACACAAAAGCTGAACCTCCCTATTTTGTGTCAGAGATTGGGAAATCTCTGTGCTGTTATATGACTGACTGTCAGCTTCTAGGAAGCAGGCTGCAGCTTCCTTGTTTTGGTCCGTTGAGCACTACAAGCATGTGAAGTGTACTTGGTTTAACACAGCTAAGGTGGATTTGGGAGCTTGCCAACAGTATCCACAGGTTTATTTCATAAATCACCCAGCAGCCACAGCAAAGGGAGAGCGAGACAGCGTTTGCTGTATGTTTATTAATGTGCTCTGTCTTTTGGGACAATGTTGTCTGGAGACTTTAGCTCTCTTTTAAATATGGAGTAAATCTGTTCTAAATTTGTGTGTGGGGAGGGTTAGGGGTGAAGGAGCTAATAGTTGAAAATGTTTTCCTTTTCAACTATTGACTATTAATAACCAATGGATTTGGGCTCCTTTGGTTGTTGAGGCCCTGTCCAATTGCCCTGTCACCTACCCCTTAATGTCACGAGAAATATGCTCCGTGTCACCATCCCACAATTAATAAGACCAAACTTTTAAAGCTTGAACATTATAGATGGATAAATGGCTGCAAATTTCATATACAATTCAGTAAGATGATGAGATGCTGCAGAAACATTCTTACAACTACCAATGTTGGAAACATGGCAATGATAATAATGAATGAGAAAGATAAACTAAAGGCTACCTTACGAAGGAAAGGAACTCCATTCCTCGGGCAACCTGAAAGCTGTAGCAGATCAGATCTTCCATAGTTAGTGGACTTTGCCATAAATCTTTTACTGTTAAATAAAAGCCGAAGTGAAAGTACGCAACAAGAATCATAATCTCTCCCAAATATGTTAATCAGTTGTGTTTATAAACTAAAAAGTGTGATGAAAGTGTGATAAAATTCAAACATTAAAGGGCATGTCCACCCTTAAAACAAAAATGTTTAACACAACTCTAAATCTGAAATACTGCCTAGCGTCTCGGGTATATGAACCTGAATGTTTCGAAATAGTCAACACAACAGCCAAATACAAGATAATTCCCTTTCTGTGTCAATTGTTTCAGTTTTCCAGTCTACAGAAAAACTAAGCCAAGGTGATTGGGGTACTTTTGTGTTGGGAAGGGGCACCAGGGAATGTTTGTGTAGGGCACCAAAATGGCTAGAACAGGCCCTGTTGAGCAGGCCTGCCCTTTGCACAGTAAATGTGTATAGCAATACGTTGCTCTTACACTCTGGTGTCCTCTGATTCTTTGTCATCCGTAGTTTGCTAAAAATATCTCCTTCATTAATTCCTTCTCTGCTCATCCTGTCGGCTATCACCGCTTCCACCATGAGCGCACCTCGCGCGTGATCGAGGCGACCTCTCCTGTGAAGTGATTAAAGTGAGAGGCAGTTGAACACATAACATATATATATATGTATATATAATATATATACAGTCAATGGTAATGGCTTTTATGTTGTTTTGTTTAAACTATGCACACTATTTCAAAACTCACAACATTTATTTTTCTTCTCCAACAGTCCATGGCTTTGCAATGGTTTTGCTTTTTGCTTGCTAACGCTATACCAGTGATGTTGAACCTTGGCACTCCAGATGGTTTGGAAATTACAACTCCCCATGCCTTGCAACCAAGTGCGAAGGTTCAACATCATAGCCACCGACCTATTAAAGAAAAAACACCTAAACATTTGTAGGTGCATTTTCCTTTTTATTATATGTTCTTTAAACCAATGTCAGCTTAGTGACCCTCAGCCTAGTTTAAACCATAAAAGGACTGGACAACTTACACGGTAAGGAATGAATCCATCTCTTTTGGTCCGTAATAGTTTGAGAGGTTCGGTATTTACAAAATTCCACAATTACCATTAAAGGTCCTAAAAGATGTCAGTAAATGTAAAGTTGAATTTAGTCATCGATGATCAGAATAACATCATCTAGAGGAGATTATGGAATGGTACAAACCCATTGCACTACACCCTACTTGTTTTGAGAAGGAAATACACTTGTTCATTAGAGGTTCAATTTCTTATTTAAAATGTCCTAATTGGATATTTATTTGGTAACATTGGAACATTAGTAAATCTCTATCAATCTTCCGTCCGGACTGCAGCCTTAAAGGGTCACTATACCCACTCAAACAACTTTACATTATCTAAAACTACAATTTGGGAGAAATAAAATTGTGGCCCTCACACATTTATCTGTGCTTGCTGTTGTCTAAATTATTAATGTTTAGTGAGTGCTCCTAATTCCCCCTACCCTCCCTTACTCACTGCCTTCTTGTAGTGTCTGCGACACTAAAGTTCTGTCACAGCCTCACCATGGACACTGCTTTGCTTATACATCCCCCTCTCCCCATCTTTCTTTTCTCTACTGATCCTCTTAATGTTGCAGAAAGTGTGTGGGATTGCTTAATCTAAACGAATAATTTTTAAGAATTCGTTTGTTTTTTTTCTTTGAATAGATACCCTTTAAACTTCTCCAACCTTCTCCCTTTATTTTTGGGCAAAGTGATGTCTAAAGGTTCCACACTCCTAGCACTAAGCCGAGAGATAAAGGTAAGTGAAGCTGAGAATCAAGGTAAGTACTTTAAAAAATTTAACTTTGGGGTAGTTTCATCGGCAATCCTAGGTGCTTTCAAAGGTTTGTTGAGGTTTAATTCTCCTTTAACATTTTCTGCATCTAAAATAAAGGATAAAGGCCAACTATACCCCTTATACGAAAATCTATACTTACTTCCCCACCACCCATAACCCCAAGGCTGCATCTGTTTCTTACTTTTCCACTATTACTAAAGAAGATATTCTGTCCTTTATTTACCAGACTCTGTCAAAGCTGTAAGAGCTTTATGAGTTCGAACAGATGCAGCAGTAGTCTGTCATTGGACATGATGTCATCTGCAGCTACCCGCAAAAAGACACAAACCGTAGAACCAGAGGAGACTAGTCATAACAATCGCTGGTGGACCAGATAAGTAACTGTTGCGATCTTGGTTTTTTGAGGGTGGGGAAGGTAAGTTTGCTTATTACATTTATTAAATAGCACATAAAAAACATACAGGGAGACTCAATAAGTTCTAAACAAATGTTTCAAATGTAATAGTTCTGATTGGTTAAGGGAAATTAGCTCCATTTTAAACAAGAACTTTTATTTAATTTCCCTTTAAATATTTTGGCAACTGCCATCTCAGCAAATAAACCAAAGCTTTTTTACACCAAATAACTGAACCAAATCATATAAGATGCAACTGCATATCTGACTGACCCTTATTTCACAATAGAGATTGCATCGGTTTATGGAAACTCACCATTGGATTTGGTGCAACTCCCAACAAATTCACCACATTAGGTGGTTCCCAATGTGAATGAGAATTTTCAGCTCTGACATCAGTGCTTTATGCTCACTAGCGGTGGCTCCTCTACAAGATAAACCATTAAAAGATGATTTGATTTAATTGGGGTTAAACTTCCACTATTACAAGTTATTAGGGTTTAATAACTAAGAACTTAAATCAGAAACTTAAATTTACAGAATATAACGCAGCAATTTTATAACCCAGAATAGCTGCCTTGTTCTTTTTAAATTTAACATTTAGCTACGATAAAACCTCAGCAGAAAATATTTATTAATATTATAATACATAAGTGTGATATTTTAATATGGGAGCTGCAGTGGATATATCCTTATAAAAATCACTCAGCTATGTCACTAAGTGACTCATTCCTTATATTTCTTATATCCCATTGCCCCCCCTTCCAGTGTTCATGCCTGGACGATGACTCAGCATTTTTTGCAGTGTTTAACTTCACAAGTAAAAACAGGACCTGCAAGTGACAGGAACCTGCTGGAGCTGCTTCCTGTCACTTCATAACCAATGCCTCTTTCCTCCTACACAAAGATTTGTTTAACCACGTAGATGCTGGGCTGTTTCATTCTACTGGGTTTCATTACAGAAGTTAGCTTGGGGGATTTAATTAAGGTGGGAATTGGGACAAGGATAGAATTTAAAATGTGAATGGGGTGAAGAATCCGATACTATGTTTTATAAGAATAATGCGCCCCTTCACATTATAATATAGTATTATGCCACCTCCTAGCGCCTTGTGCTTTATATGGTCAGGGAACTTCTTGTGGCGTAATATCCTTATATTACACTTGGAGGCACATTATCCCTTATATAATTTTCTCCATAGTTATTGACAACCCACTGTTAGAACCGATGCAATGTAATGCTATTAATCTGAAGCAACCAATCAGATGTTACCTATTGCAATAACCCAGTGAAAAGCTAACATTTAATTGGTAGCTGAAAATGTTAATATGGGCCAACCTTTGAGCCAGTTCTAGGTATGATGTTTATAATGCAGGAGTAGTTTACCTTTTAACATTTTCACTGCTACAGTCTCCAGCTGCTGCTCTTACTGATGAGCCGAATGCTGAGGCTTCAACTACTTTACCAAAGGCTCCATGGCCCAAACTTTTCTGTAACATATAAAAAAACTATCAATGGATAATTTAGAAAATGTATACAAAACAACCGTATAACATTCCTACATAGAATACGGAACCCTTTAGTATTTTCCTGTTGAAAACACAAGACACACAATCATACAGTATGTTGTTCCCATTGGTAATCGTATGTGGATCAGCCGTATAAATACTGTGTACACCCACATACAATATTCTGCCCTTTGAATCTTTTTTTTACCCAGTATTATGATGGGACTTAATTATAGCAGAGACGTTTAAAATCCTCGCACATCTGATCAAGATTTAACACATTAGAAAAAAAAGTTGAGACCCCAAAATTGGTAGGTTTGTATGGCTTTGTTGTGGATTTTCCTGAGATTTCTAGGCCATCAGTCACAATATTGGATCAGGGATCTGAGGTAAGTAAGAATGTGCTTGTGTATACTAGCCCTTACAGTACAAATATCCATATCCACTGAGGCCGATGACCAGTATTACATAAACTGTACCAGCCCTCCAACAATAACACAGACTACTAATATATAAAATTGTTTTATTAAACAAGATGGTATAATTTCTTAATAGGCTATCCTGTATCCGGCATGAGTCAAACATGATCCCAGGAGTCTCCAGGAGCAGTGTAAAGGAAGTCTCTCCCCCTTGCTAACTAACTATTTGCCCCTTTCTTGGCTTCTGACAACTCAGGACCCATCTATACTGGCAAATGCTGTGACACCGAGAAGGAAAATGTAACAAATTAACCAAACAGAGGACATAGAGTCTGCAAGGAACATTATTTTCCGAGACTGTTGCGGCTTGGTAAACTAGGGTGTTTTCTTGCTACTAAGGTGCCTACAGGTCCTGTTCCCTGCTCCAAATGACAACGATTTCTGTCAGGTTCCCTTGTTTTTAGAGTGCAAAAAACCATAATGATATTCTCTGACAGAATTTCTCCGTGTGTGTGTGTGTTGCTATAAAAAGAGAATAGAGCGGACTCTCTGCTACAAATACACACTCGGCAATATTCGGAATTGTTAAAACGCGTTCATTACATATTATTATGGGCAAATATTATCAAGAAACAAAACTTAAGTGCAGGTCAGTGTATGTCACAACATTGAACTTATAGCAATGTAGATTTTTGTTGCCTACTATTGTCCCATTGAAGCTACGTTGATGTAGTTTACACTGTCCGGAATATTGCCAAGTTTTTTATTTGCAGGAGAAAGTTCCTCTTGTTCGTCTCTCTTTTGTGGTTGCTAATCTGACAACCTCCATTTGTCACGCAAAGATACAAGCTTAAAATTTTATTTAAGCCAATGCGTACACCAAGCCAGTGGTGGGTTCTAGACGGCCAGCATTGGTGGAGAGAACCAAAAGGCTTAGCAAAAGTGGGATATATAAATCCTTCCAATCTGTCCTCGCTATAGCAAACACTTGGTTATCAAATACCATGACTAATATGCATGGCAAGCAATCAGTGGTTGGAATACTAAACTCTTTAACAAGCATCTGATTGGTTCCCGTAGGTTATTGGACTACAACCAAATTTGTCCATTTAATGTAATGTATTGTTCCAAAAACCTGCCACATTTACTCAGATGTATATTCACTGGAGCCAACATATGATTTGAATAAGTGACTTATTCCTCTTTGGAACTTTTGGGCAAAAGCAATGGGAAAAGAATGTGTTTGCATTGTACAGCTCTACACAAAACAGCTTACATATTGTAACTTGTTATCTTTTCATCGGATTATCACATTATTTCTGGGCCCCTACAATTTTAATCTGAATTATCACATGACTTAAAGGCCTGTCCACCCCAAACTAAAATGTTCCCCACTACTGGCCTCACTGTGTAGTGTTAAAAATCCTTACCTTACATCTCTCCTTTATGGTTCTCCTGCAGTGTCCAGCCAAAGTCCCGAACATGAAGCGCAGAGTCTATCTGTGGTGTAAAAAGGCTTCTGGCCCTTCCCTGTCTTCTGAGAGGTTTCTGGCATAACAGTGGAGCCCTCCCCCCCCTCCCTCTGGATCCCTCTTTGCTACCTGGTGCCCTACCTTATAACCTTTTTCCGTAGTGTAGAGGACCCTGGCCCAACTCCAACCGCCATGTTTGTTTGCTAAAAAAATCATTGGTAATGTACTTACAGAGCTTCGTTCCCCCCGGCGGTCTGCAATGCCGGCAGCCATGTCTGTGATTAGCTCCTCTCAGTCAATCACAGATAAAGCTCCTGGTCCAACCCCCTGCTTGCAATAACCTGCAAGCAGAGGGCCGGATCAAGATGATTTTTAACCAAACAACTTTATTTTAACATGGAGATACCCTTTAAAATGATATTTAAACGGCCAAATAAGAAGTTAAATGGCCAATCACTGCTCATTAGAGATGGCCAAACTTCCTGAAGTTCAGATCGTTTCGAACTTCTGAACTTGAGTAAAAGTTCGGTAGTTTGAAAACAAACCCATTAAAGTCAATGGGGAAAAATATTTTAAAAGTTTTGATTAACTACAGATAAAATCGCATTGGTAATTTACTGTAAATGGTTCAGGGACCTGGGAATGTTCCGGGGAACACGTCACTCACCTAAAATTGTTTAAACACAATCAAGAAAATTCAATAAGGTTCTTATCGTTAAAAATGGTGCTAATTTTGCCCCAGTCAATCAGATATTAGTTAACATTTGAAAGCTAACATCTGATTGGTTGGGGCAAAATTAGCACCATTTTTAACAATAAGAATTTATGAATCTCCTAAAACTTTCCCCACGATCAGTAATTGTCAGGTTTCTGAATGCTACAATTCATACATGAACTGACATAAGTGCACATGCCTAGACATATTAGAAATGAGAAGTACAGAGGGGAAGTGGGTTGAAAGTGTAATTGCATAGACTGCTGGTGGCGCCATCTGCTGGCTGCTGCTTTCCTGCATTTAGAAGAGGTGATCGCGCCAGAGAGGTGAACTCAATACAGTGCTAGGGGGAGAGTAACGACTGGGGAGTTGAGTGCAGAGGTGAGCAGCACTTACGGAATGTTTATAATCGGCGCACCACTTCTAGTAGCGTGACGATTATAACAATATTTTTGTTACAGTTGGGTAGAACTTTAGCTACTTTGTATACATGTATTTATATATGTTATAAATTGTGATAATAAGAAGACTATGTAAGAGTTAAAGGAGAACTGCCTCACCAAGCCGCAGGCGTCTCGAGGAAATTCCCATTTGGATGAGTCGTAAGGGAGATATTCACATTGCTCTTCTAGTGGAACTTCACCAGGGTCCATGATGATGGAGAGGTAGCCAGTTTTTAGGTCACTGTGATGGGGCTACATAAAGAAGGACAGAAAATAAAGATCACACAACTGCAAAGTTGCAATGTGCAAAATAACAAAACTGATATCCACAAATCCAAATTCTAAAATGTCACCTTTTGTGAACTTAATATTTGCTAAACTTTTCGCCTACAGAAGCAAAATTAGAAAAATGATCTTGAAATGCCTGCATGATACTTAAAACATTATGTTAGGATGTGTTTCACACTTAGCAGTAACGAGTTTACGTGATAAAATGGCATTGTGGTCTTCCTTAAAAGAGCCCTGAATCACACTCTGGCTGCAGCCTGTGATGTATTATATTGCAATTAAAGTTCAAACTTACTGCTTCCATTAGCTTGAGTAACCTGACCCTCTTCTCCTCCCATCCACCCAAGGCCCAGCGCATGCTCACTTAATGCTAAAACTTTATTTTAAAAATTGATTGTTCAGAGATGGGGTTATTAATACAGGCAATGGCTGATCACATAACTACAACTACAGTGTTCAGGAAGATAAAGTGCTAAACTTTCCAGCAGTATGACGAGGGGCTTTTATTAAACCCCAACTTAAAGGGTATGTCCACCCTTAAATCTGTTTTTTAATATAGCCTTCCCCCTGGTCCCCCAGCCCCAACCGCATCATTTTATTTTTAGAAGTGCCCCAAACTTTTACTTACCTCCTTCTTCCTTCCTGCGCTGCGCTGCCCCCTCTGCTTGCGAGAATGCAAGCAGAGGGTCGGCACCAGTCGCGTCTGTGATTGGCTGAGCGGCAGCCAATCACGGACGCAGCTGCCGGTCATTCAGTGCAGCGAGGAAAGAGGAGAGGTAAGTAAAAGTTTGGGGCACTTTATAAAAATAAAAATGATGCGGTTGGGGCTGGGGGACCAGGGGAAGACTATATTAAAAGGGTTATACGCTAGGGAAGGGAATCCGGAGAGGGAGGGAGAGGAGGGGAGAAGGGCTGCAGTACGCATGGCAAACTTCTCCCAGAGGCCAGGTAGGAGGCAGAGTCCTATATGGACTCTGCTATCCTCCTGGTGGGCAGTTTTTGGGACTTTGGGGGGGGGGCTACAGGAGAACCTTATGGAGCTGGGATGTGAGGTAGGATTAAACTAAACTACACAATGGGCCAGTATTTTGGGGGATTATAGTTTTGGGGGTGGACATGCCCTTTAAAGGGCATCTATAGTGGAAATGAACTTTTTTTTCTTTCTTTCCATGTTTTCTATAATTTCCCACAACCCCCAGAGTGGCTTTACTTTTTTCAGATTCCTCTCTGTCCTGAGATACACCAGTTAGAAGAATAGTAATTCATTCCTCTACTCCTACTTGGACTGTCAATCAAATCCCTGTGACGTTATCCCCCCTCCCTGCTCTGTAATAAACATAGAGATAAGAGCATTAGCAGGGGGAGAGAGGTAGCTTTGTGGTAGATATAAGGCTGCACTTGACCCCCTTCTTGATAAACTTCACTGATTGATGATGGGTCACAAGAGAGAGATCGTAAACTGTACTGTTTCTCCTTCTTCTGCTTTGTCTCCAGGACAGCTTGCTTTCTATTGGCCACGTGGCGTGGGTGTGTTTTTCAGTGATGTGAACTTTAATCCCTACTGCACATGTAAGCTTGTCGGTTAGCGGAAGTTGAGACATGAGGAGGTAAACAGAGGGAGGGGGAAGGGGGGGGGTCTGCACACAATCTGGCACCGTGGTTAAACAGTCACGACATAGATAGGATTAAGGCAGCACAAGTATATAATTAACTTTGCAAGGGGCAATGTGTTTTTTTTCACTATATAGTTAAAAAAACACATTTCCCCCATTGCAAAGTTAAATTCAGTACTGTCTCACCCCCTATCCTCAAGACTGTAAGCTCTTTGGGCAGGTCCTCTCTCCTACTGTATCATTGTATTGCTGTAAGAAACTCTCTGTTTACTCATATTTTGTATTACCTGTGTATGTAATGTATGACTTGTATACATGTATTACCCTGTAGTAATGTTTGGCTATGTAATTGTAAAGCACCATGGAAGATGCTGGCGCTATATAATCCATAATAATAATAATCTACTCAGTGCTGCCTTTCTCCTACCTCTGTCAGTGACTTTGTTTTTCCATGGTGTCAGATCTCTGTGCCATCCCACCCCTACCTCCCCCTCCCCTCTGTTACCTCCTCCATGTCTCAACTTTGGCTAACCGACAAGCTTATCATGTGCATAAGCGCTAGGCCACACTGCCGCATTTTTTCTGCATTTGCGCATGCGTTTGCGATTTTCAGATCATTGGAAACGCGGCAACGCACTGAAAACGCATGTTTTCGGTGCGCTGGCGATTGCGCATGCGATTTGCATTCCGCATTTTTAATCGCATGTGTTTTTGTTATACCTTATGAAGAAACCATGCGATTCTGTGGTCGATTGCATTTGCAGCGCTGTGGCCATGCCCTAAGAGTTAAAAGTTCAACATCCTGAAAAACAACACCCACGAACAATGGCCAATAGAAAGCAAACTGTCTTGGAGAGAAGGGAGAACAGTACTTACTACTACTGCAATACGATCTCTCTCTTTGTAAATCAGTGAAAGCTATTATGAAGGGGGGTCAAGTGCAGCCTTATCTCTGCAGTCAAAGCTACCTCTCTCCCCTGCTATGCTCTTATTTGTAACAGAGCAGGAGAGGAATCACGTCACAGATTTGATTGACAGTACAAGTAGAAGTACAGGAATGCAATCACGTATCCTTCTAACTTGTGTATCTCAGTACAGAGAGTGAGACACTCTGGGGGTTGGGAGAAAATTATAGAACACGTGGAAAGAAAGGGAAAAAAAGTTAATTTTCTCACTATAGATGCCCTTTAATATATTTTGGTACTTAGAATTGTGTTGTGATGTAGTTCTATTCTATTAAACAATACTCTGTAAACTAAATGCTATAAATGTCTGAGAATTCATGAGATTCAGTGTGCCACAGTCTAAATAGGAGAACCTCTTTTCTGGAATACCTTTAAAACAGGGGTATTCTATTTCACAAGGGGCCATATGAGAAACTTGTAGTGCTGGACCAATAGTTTCAACTCAGTTCTCATTACAGAGATTGCAAATCTGGTTTTTATATTAATATTAATTAATAATCTGGTTCATTAGATTTTTTTTAAAAAAATGTTTGCAATTTTTTTAGAAGGTGTGTGATATTTTAGATCCATTCCTTAAATTCAATTAATCTATTAATCAGCACCATCATTTTTTTTATAAAATAATCTTAATAAATAAATCATTATCCAGCCTGCGACAATCATTCCGGTAATATTGAGATTTTTTTGGGTACATGGTCTAGTATTGAGGGGCCCAGTCGGGACAGCCAACAGGCAGCGTGTGGCCCTGGTCCTTACATTTAAGGTATTCTAAAAAATTTATATTTATAATGTAACTACAAAAGTATGCTCGTTGGTGCACAATGGAAATTATGTTGTGTATTTTTTTGCTATATGTGGATATAGTGGATATAGAATCTTTACACAGGTATATTTTAAACTGTTACTCAACAGTCACCCTTTCCAGAGGAACCAAATAGGTTAATCCTGCAGGTCTGAGAGTAGACCCAGGCAATCCTGCCACATTGGTGTGGTTGAAACTAACATGCTATTAATACTTATTAATATCCACCACAAGCAGTGGTGATGGTACCTCATATATTTAACAGAAGGTTCCTCACAGCGTCATGTTTTATCATAGCATTGCCCTAATATCTAACATATAAAACAACCATTTCTCATCCCCAGTTTACCTAAGAAATGGATTTATCCTTTATATACTTTTTAACACAGATCTAATTGAATTTTTAATAACTGATAACTGCTTTTTATTTTATACCTGCCTGGCTTTACCACTAGCAAAAGGCTAGAACTTGCAAGCGAGCACCTTCATCCAACCATTAATAGTGCTGCCAATTTAAATTGTTCAATGGCAATTGGGCCTTGTAGAGCTACTCAATCTAATTGGGCATTTCCTCTGCAAGTACAAGGACAGGAGGTTTAAATCAATACTATCAGTAGCAGCCTCCATAGCTTAATACAGAGAACAAATATACAGAGAAACAGGAAAGAATGGTATTACCAGCACCCTGCCACCAATTTGTACCAGACACTGCTTTGGAAGGATTATGGGTAGCATGGCACAGTGGGCTAGTCTGTGGTCCTGGCACACACCATAAACAGCC
>JAACNH010005578.1:0-19812 GCA_019447015.1 Hymenochirus boettgeri
TCCACTTCTGTTCAGTACCTTTACCTGATAATACATTATCCCAGTTGCCATTCTGAAGAGCTGCTTTTAACCTGGGAAAATTTGCCTTCCCAAAACGAAAAGTCTTTGTTAACCCAGCGCACTTTTCCTTTCGATAACAAAGTCCAAACGCCACTATTTTATGGTCACTATTCCCTAAGCCTCCAGTTACCTTTATATCTATAATGCTCTCCACGATGTTAGATATTACCAGATCCAACAGAGCTCATTTTTGGATCACTTTCTTTCAATGAGCAAATTCCAGGTCTGGTTACTTCAGCTTCACCTGAGCAGAATAAAAGAAGAACTTCTATAGTGCCTATTACCCTCTTTTGGTGCCTCTGTTCTTCTTAGTAGGTGTTTTCTGGCACAGAGCACAAACCTTAACAGTGGAAGCATGTCACCAATAGACTACCATTGGAGCCAGGAGGCCAAGGAGAATGAAGCGTTTTGCACTTTGCTAAATTAATCCAAGATTTGCAGGCAGTGTTGCTCTGATTTTTATGGAGTGCATTGCCTTTCCACAAGTAAACAACTAAAACATCTACAAACATACGCCAAAATGCAAATAAATATTTTTATCAAATTGCAGTGGAATGTACACATTGCTTCAAATGCTGACACCAGCCCAGAGCAAACCAGAAAGTCAATAAGCAGAATAGAGCTACTAAACCTCCCCTGGAGACTGTTTTTCTTTCTTGAACATTAAGAACACGCTACACATCTTAGGAAACTTTGGTGGGCTTTGTACAATGAACATGAAACTGGATAACCACACTCCTATAAAATGGGACTTTTCTAGGTTCTAGTTAAAAAAAAAAAAAAAGCAAAAACTGTAGGCAAATTAGTTGGCATTGCATAATTCCAACCTGTGATATCTATCATAATAAACACTTTAAGGATTGGTGAAGGTTATTTCCTAGGGAAAGGTTCTCAAACTCTCAAAAATTTAAATATTCATACAGATATCAGGGCACAGGGACCTAGTCTAATCTAGGTGGATTGGAGATGCTCTGGGTTAATTAATACTAATTTACATATAGAGGTCCGTGTGGTTTTATCATTCTCCTTGTGTATGGGTTACTACAGTAGCTCTGATACTGTGTGGCTTTGATGCTATGATCCCTCCGGCATTTTGACAAACTGTGACTCTGGATAGATGAGAATAGCTATTTACTGGATATAGGTGGTAGGATATCTTATGATATGAGTGTTCCATAGGAGTTTAACATAATTTTTTTTATTCTTGTGGTAATTTTGCTGTGACTTGTTCCCCACACCATTACATATCAATAAAGGGATTTTATATGTTTTTCACACGCATACTTGTAGAGGGCCTGTTTTTTTCTTTCTGTATAGCCTGACAAATATATTCAGCACCAAACATTAGTGCCACAAATTAAGCTGCCAATTTAAGGAAACCCTGCTATTTGTTCAATAATTTAAGTGAATTGCTTAATAACACGGTTTGTTTTAATATTCCTTTCATTGTTTGCAGAAATAAAATTAATATTTAAATGGTTAAACTATTAATTGGTGATATCCCCTAAAATAGTTTTATGGGGTCTGATGTTATGCCCTAGTAAATCAGAGGCAATGTTAACATTATAAGCGTATTTACATTTATTGACAAACATTCCATATAAAAATACTTAGAAACATGTATTAATCTTCCCAGTCATCAACTTCAACCACAAAAGGATCTTTCACATGTATTTTACCACTGTTAACAATTACACAGTCCTGAAGAGGCCGATCTCTGTCATCTGTCCGCTGAAGCTCTATTAAATGCACCACAGTCTTTGGATAGAAAGAAAAGCACAACATTTGTTATAAATTCATATTCGTTAAAGGGCATGTCCACCCCTAAAACTCAAATTTAACCCCGTACTGGCCCCACTCTGTAGTGTACAAAAATCGTTACCTTACATCCCAGCTCCTTATGGTTGCCATGCTGTGCCCTTCCAAAGTCCAGGAAAGTGCAGTGTAGAAGGTCTGGGTGACTCATCCTGCGCCTGTCTCAGCCTCAACCTCGACAAGGTTTGAGGCATGCGCAGGAGAGTCCTCTGCCCCCCTCCCATTTCTGTGCAAGCAGAGGGCCTGGAGAGTGCCGTGGAGGATAGAGGGAAGGTAAGTACATATTGGGGCACTTTCTAAGAATTTCATTATGGCGGTTGGGGCTGGGGGATCAATATGTATAATATATTAAAAGTTCAAAAAAGGGCTGGACATGCCCTTTAAAATGAAGAGATGCCATTGTTACAAATTCATATACATTAAAAGGCATGCCCACCCCCCACTAAAATTTTCCCCAGTGTGTAGTGTTAAAAAATCCTTACCTTTTCATTCTGCTCCTTGTGGTTGTCCTGCAGGGCCTGATGAAAGTCCAGGAAACTGAAGAGTAGGAGCCTCTCTGTGCAATCCATGCCAGTCACTTCCTGCTCCTCTAAAATACTTTTAATACTTAATTGAATAATTAAAACCATCAAGCATCATGCTATTAACCCCTTAAAGGGAACAGAAACCATCCTTTATGTTCCAAAAGTTGATACAGTTGAATCTAATCATATTCACTACATATTTGACACATACTACCAATTAATATGTATACAAAATAACACAATTGAACATCGATATGATACACATACATAAACATGAATAGATAGACCATTCAGTATACATATAAATACACATTCATAGTATTACAATATCCAGGGTAAGTTCAATATGCTACGCAAATAGTTCAAACAATTTAAAAATAGAAATAGACAAGGAATTAGTAGGCAGCAAGCATGGGTTTAACTTAGGGGCACCTTAATCCACATAACAGGAGATGTCAAAAATCAAAATAAAACCCCCTGATATACGTGTTCCCAATTTAAAAATGAACTTGTGATGTAACCTTAAAGCACGGATTTGTAAACAATTGCAAGACACTTCTTGATGTTTAATGGGAAATACAGGTTTCTTCAAGCTCAAGTAATTAAGAGGGTGTATCCCCACGAGAAAAGCGTATATCAGCTTTCCTAATCAAAGTTCATTTTTGGATTGGAAATACGTATATGTCTTGGTTAAATTTTTGATATCTCCTGTTTTTTGGATTAAGGGGGATAAGGGTGCCCCTAAACTAAACCCATGCTCTTTGCCTACTCCTTGTTTAACTCTGTCTTTCTTTTTTTTTTTTTAAATTAAACTATTCGTGTAGCATATTGAACTTACCCTGGATATTGTAATACTATGAATGTGTATTTATATGTATACTGAATGGTCTATCCATTCATGTTTATGTATATGTGTATCATATCTACGTATAAATACTTAAAGGAGAAATATGCTTGTGAAGGTTCTCATTCATCCAGGTCATGTTATGTCTGTTGTATTCAATTAGATCAACTGGACTTGAAATGTAGTTCTTGAAGACGTAGGAGGTAGAAACACAGGCGCTTAATACCTTTAAGGGCATAGCACCCAGCCACTGGTTCAGATATGTTGATGACACCTGGGTTAAAATCCACCAGAAGGAAGTACAAGCTTTCACAGAACACATTAATGCGGTGGACCAAAACATTAAATTCACAAGGGAAGAGGTACAAAACAACAAACTGGCTTTCTTATACTGCTTGGTAGAAGTTAAGGAAAATGGTAAACTGGAAGTAGAGGTTTACAGAAAACCAACACACACAGATCAGTATTTGATGTTTGACTCCCACCACCCTTTAGATCACAAGCTGGGTGTCATCAGAACCCTGCAACACAGAGCCGAGAACATCCCCACTAGCACAGAGGCGAAGGCTAAAGAAATGAAACATCTCAGAGGAGCCCTTAAAACTTGTGGATATCCAGACTGGGCCTTTGTCAAAAGAAGTAGAAGGAAAGAAAAGAACACAAATACCAACAGTGAAGGGGAAAAGCAAGACAGGAGGAAGAACATGGTCATCCCATATGTAGCAGGGGTCTCCGAGAAATTAAGAAGAATTTTCAAAAAACATCGTATCCCTGTCTGCTTTAAACCGAACAACACACTGAGGCAGCAATTGGTACATCCGAAAGACCCAATACCTAAACACAAGAAAAGGGACATCATATATGCAGTGCAGTGCAGTGAAGAATGCTCTGATTTGTATGTGGGGGAGACCAAACAGCAACTGCATCAACGTATGGCCCAGCACAGAAGAGCCAATTCCTCGGGTCAGGACTCAGCCGTGTATCTGCATCTTAAGGATAAAGGACATACCTTTGAAGATTGTAATGTTAACATACTGGCGAAGGAACGTGACTGGTTCAAGAGAGGTGTTAAGGAGGCCATTTATGTGAAAATAAAGAAACCAAGCCTAAATAGAGGTGGGGGGGTTCGACACCAACTGTCTGCCATGTACAATGCTGTTTTAACACCTTACTCTGGGCGTTCCTATAACACCTCTTAGCCACTATCTAATCACACCCTTAACACCTGGCTGTGATATGCTAATTGGGATTTTCCAGGGTACATAATTGCCACAGATTCTTGTACAAGTCATTCTGAATTGAGAAAGCCAGTCGGATGACTAGCGAAACGTCTTCAAGAACTACATTTCAAGTCCAGTTGATCTAATTGAATACAACAGACACTTAAAAGAGAACTAAACCCAAAATATAAAGGCAGCTCCACAGACTCTATAACTGCCACTTCGTAAAACCATTTGTCTCTAACCTCTGGATTCAGCCTCTTAGTGTAGAAATAATTTATAGAACATTTTCTGAGTACTGGCAATCTATGATGTCATGGCTGGCTTCTAGTGTTGCCTCTTCCTAGGGGTCCTTCTGCACATGCTAACTAGCTACCTTGTGTTTGTTTCCAACCCCCCCCCCCTTATTCTAGGCTGCATGTAACAGTTGAACTCAGAGTCCCCACCAGCCAGTGTCTCCCAGCCAATCTTCAGAGATAGCAGTGAATATCATTAGCTGGTTTTCCTGCTCAGAGTGGGGGAAGGTGTTAACCCTTTTCATATGTATTAAGGAAGCAACTTGTAAACCCTTTATATTTGTGAGCATATCTGCAAGACTGTGTGTTTTTAATGTGTTTATTTCTGCACCCTACCATTTATATTACTGTGTGTATTGCTGCAATGTACATTGGGCATGGCCACACTGCAATGCACCTGAATCGCACACACAATTGCACGCCATTAATATGCATTTGCGCTTGAGATGTCCATTTTCATTATTCAGTTTAGCCATACAGCATGTATTAAACGCAATGGAAGGGAGGACGCACGTTCGCAATAATGCGTGATCGTGCTTGCTTCCGTGCATGGGTGTTGCGCTTCCACAATTGAACCTTAGCAGAGCGCATGCAATACATACCAAATATGGTGATCGCATGCACATGGAAACGCATTGCATGTAGAGGGGCTGGTCCTATAGGCTATTACATGCACTCCCACTAGCACAATCGGATTGTAATCCACAATCCAAAACGTGCTAGTGGAAGCTATCCCTAAGTGTTTGAGTCTTAAAGGGAAAGGTGACAACCCCAGTAGAATTGAGCTTACCACTTTAAAAGGGACACTTATAAAAACAAAACAGCTCTGAGCTGCAGGTGCATATTGACATGAACATGGTATTAGCACAGCTCTGTGCAATGCATTTTAAAGGGAAATGTTGGAGCCTGGAAGTGGTGTAAAGGCAAAGGCCACTTTTGCCTTTAAGACCCAAACACATATTAAAGGAATAGTTCACTGCAATAGTGAACAATTCCTTTTCTACATTGATTGAAGCCCGGGAGGTTAAGGAGCTATGCCTTACCTCCTGTTCTTGAATCAATGTTTAGCTAGCCAGGAACGAACTTCTGAAAATCTTACCTTTCACGCAATCCAGCGGGGCCGCTCTGACAGTTCCTGACTGCTTCCTGCTTCTGTTACGCTATAACGCGCATGCCCGATAATGCGTGTTATAGTGTAACAGAAGCAGGAAGCAGTCAGGAATTTCAGAGCGGCCCCGCTGGATCGCATGAAAGGTAAGATTTTCTGAAGTTCGTTCCTGAACATTGATTGAAGAACGAGAGGTAGGGCATAGCTCCTTAAACTCCCTGGCTTCAATCAATGTAGAAAAGGGATAGTTCACTATTGCAGTGAATTATTCCTTTAAATCTACACTGTGTTGCAGTGCTAAGTACCATTGCATTAACTGCAAACTGTATCAGCCTGCATCATGCTTCTAAAGAAAATACTAACAACCATTTGTTTTGTAGATATTGTCAGGCCTATGTGATGAAAGTTCTTATGCTAACATCTGATTGGTTGAGGCAAAATTTGCACAATTTTTAACTATAAGAACTTTTAATACATAGGCCTGTATATGTGTTTGGGTCTTAAAGGTGGGAACCCTAGTTGGAAAAGTGATTTTGTTTATGCATAACTTCCCACAGGCAGCCCTCCTGCTGCATTAATTTTTAGAACATGTTTGCATTCCCTCTAACAGTACCCCTTTAATTGGCATACCCTCCAATAATTCCTATTAATATGTACATTTATATAAACAGCATTCTGCAGAGCTGCAAGTTGCATACCCTCCAACATTTCCCTTTAATACGTACACTGATTAAATACATACACTGAACATGGTGCAGTGCTGTAGGTGGCAAGCACAGGATTTTAAAGGGGGGATTCCTAAATGGGTTACCATTGAACAAGCCCCGAATACATTCATGTTTTCTATTGTAAATGGAGCATATAATAATAATATATATATTTTCTAATTGCCATGAATATCATCACAGCTGGGTACACACAAACAGATTTTTCAGATCAACCGATGTGATTTCAGTGGCTGCGGTGAGTGCTGTCAGTCACCGTTTGCCTGTATCAGACAAACAGGCAATTTGACATGCCGGTAAATCATTGCAGATCGTGTGGTCCATCGGAGACAGTTGCTGTGGCCGACCAGTCAATAGTGGGGGAATGGTTGGGACAAAATATTTGTCCGTGTTTACCCAGCCTAATGTTCTGTTTTACTGAGAAATCCACATTTGTGCTACATTACCATTAGTGTCTTTTAAAGTCAGAGCTGTGAGACAGTGGATCATTTGCTGAATTGTCAGTATTGGGACCTATCAGACAAGATGGAAAATTTCCATAACATCGGACCCTGATATTGAACAATCATTATGTATAAAGTATAGAACAACCACTCATGTGTATATATAATATATATTATACAATGTTGACAGTCAACTATACAACCACCTCCAAGATTTCTAAATGTCCCTCCCTATTACTGGTCACTAAGCTCTACCACAGTGTAGTAGGTACAGTAAGTAAACCAGTCTCAGCATTTACCTCATGCAGCTGCAGGGTTAATACTGATACAATTTTGTATCAATTATTATTAGTTATGTTGCGGTCAATCACAGGGCAGACAGGATACATCTTTTTAACATTCTCACTCACAGTTCAATTGACAATGTAATAATTTATGTAACAATCTATGTAACAGTCTATGGACACCAGGAGAAGTGGAACAGCAGACAGTGGAACAGCAGACTGCACTGAGCAGTGAGAAAGGATTCAAGGCACCAGTAATCTCCCCCTAAACACACCCCTGAGCTGAATCAAAAAACACACTCTTCCTACTCTCAAACATTCCCTTAGATAAGGTACACTGATGAGAAATGCATTGCACAGAGCTGGTGCTAAGATCAGGTTCACTTCATTATCCCCCCCCCTACAGTTCTGCACAATGTGGTTCCTATAAAAACACACTCTTCTTACCCTTTAACATTCCCTTTAATAAGGTACACTGATGAGAAATGCATTGCACAGAGCTGGTCCTAAGATCAGGTTTACTTCACTATCCTCCCCCTACAGTTCCGCACCATGTGGTTTCTATAAAAACATACTCTTCCTACCCTCCAACATTCCCCTTTAAGAAGCTAAACTTTTCACTAATATTGCTGCAGCTGACAGGGAGAGCTAGAGACCTTCACACTACGGGCCATATTTAAAGGTGTGGTATCGCCTTCTTTGGTGATCGTTTATTTATGATCACTATCGGAAATCTTGTAAATGTACGATAGATAGCGAACGTAAATCTATGGCCGTCCGTAGAATATCATTCCGGTAGTTTACAGCATGGTATACTACTGCCACAGTCGTACAGTAACGAAAACCTGCGGTATCGCAAGTTTTTAAATATGGCCCTCCAACACTACATTGCAGGTGAAACATACAAAGACAGAGGTCTGTAACTGTGAATAGTGAAGGCTTATTGTAAAACATGTGTGCTACATGTTTCTGACCCACTTGTCCTTCCTCAAGTGTTTGAGTGCATCTGAAACATGTAGCACGCATGTTTTGCAATAAACTTGTAAAAACATACATTATTTCATAACCGGACACACTAGATACCCAGAACTATATACATCACACTATAACACTGCTGGGAAAGTGTTAATCAGCTGCACCACCAATTTGAATATTGATGATTTAATATATTCCTACATCATAGGGGTTAAGAGGTGGGAGTGGAAATCACACAGGTGCTGAAAATGTAATCAAGGCAAAAGGACTGGCAGGCAAGGGAAAATGTCAGCTTCAGATTTGGGGAACAAACAGAACCTAAAATGAGCTCATAGAGGTAAAGAAAAGGCCCCTGAGTGGAATCTTCCATGCTGAGATGGATGTTGAGGCAAGTACTTTCTAACTTACACTTTGATTTTTTTGGGTTTAGTTCTCCTTTAGTTGTGTTATTTTGTATACATTAAGTGGGAGTATATGTCAGTAGGGACTATGGTAAGATTCAATTGCATCTACTTCTTTAATAGGGGTTAATAGTATGATGCTTGATGGTTTTAATTATTCAATAAAGTATTATAATGATGTGTGATGTAGGAGGCTGTGTTTTATTTTCACATGTAAAAATGGGACCTGGGAACCTTCTCTCTTGGTGGTCTATGATAAAGTGCTTAGGTTAAGCACGAAACACGTAAAGCAATTTGTGTCTGTTTCAAATAAATAAACCAGTGTTTTTACTTACTTAGTTCCGCTTACCATGCTTTCTTTAGGATTTGCAATCCATATTTTTTTTTTGTTTGCCTTTTTGTAGCCAATGACTGACAGCTTCCAATAAAATCTGTCTGCCACCTGCTGCTCAGCTGCAGTGTAAGTACCCAGCTTAAGAGAGTATAAAACCAAGAGTATAGCGTACAAGAGTATAAAACCAACATGATACATGATAACCCTTGCATTCAATTCAAATGCTTAGTAGCTGTATATTCAGTGACAGGCAAAATTCATATATTTTCTTAAAGTTAAGCTCAATTTGGCCATATAACTACCTTGGCTACTGCCCTTAAAACCTTACCATGCCTTCTAGAACTTTGCCAAACACAACGTGCTTTCCATTGAGCCATAATGGTCTGGTTGTGGAGATAAAGAACTGAGATCCATTGGTATCAGGACCAGAATTTGCCATGCTGACCCATCCAATGCCATAGTGTTTTATCTTGAAATTCTCATCAGGAAAACTGTCGCCATATATACTTTTTCCTAGAACAGAAAAAAAACAAAGCAGGTTGGTACTGTACGTATGTATTTATTTCTAAGAATTACAAATAAATTAACACATTCTTAATTTAAGGATGTTATCCTTCTGGAAACTTCTAAATCAGTGTTCACTAGTGTTATGGACCTAAATATATATGAAGTATGAAAACTATTACTAGTTGAATCCAATGGTGTAAGACCAAAATACTAAATACAAAAGTCTAAAATACGGTCTGACAAATTTTGAAAAAAAGAAAATTTAGAAGCAGCTGCTGACATTTGTGCAGCTCCTTCTCGAGCCCTTGGTCAGTGGATTCAATTATGTATCCAGACAGTATACATAGGAATATAAAGTAAAGGAGATATGAAACATTGGTAATACACACTGAAAAAGTTGTTTTTAAGTCTCACACTAGAAGCCGTACTGGCAAGCAAACACGTGTCTTCACATATATCAATACAATGGAAAAGTGTGCTTTTCCGGATACAAATGTGTGCATAGGGCATTTTAAAAATACATGTAGCAGCTCTTCCGATCAGTCTGCCAGGAGGATGGACTGTCAGTCGCGGCAATAGTGGTTTTGGACATGTCTGATCAAGAACGTTTGGTCACGTCTAAAAACACACGCAACCACTATTGGTCGATCAGGCAGAAATATTGCATGGTGTGTCCCATGCTTAATACACCAAAGTGGGAATGCTATAATGTGTTCCTTGTACAAAGCCTGTTTACATTCTGAAAAATGCAGCATATTCCCTCTCCTAGTCTGAATACGCCCTTAATCTGAATGGCCAAATAATGCTACACTGTTGTTTAGGGGTGTCTAAGCCAAAGTCTGTCAGCACTCTTTAAAGCTGCAATTCTCACTAATCACTGTATATTTAAAAGGCATATCCAACCGTAAAACAGAAAACTGGCCACCTGCTCCCAATTCCAACCGATATTCAGCACATTATTAGATGCATTACTAATTAGATATTTAAGGATAATTACTGCATCCATTCTGGCAGAGAAAGCTGGATCCTCCCTCCATGCAGTCAATCAAGGCTGTGACTGGTCAAACCATAACCAATGTTTGACTTTCCTTTCCCTTGCTGCCTTCTCTGCACATGCCTACGTTTCTAAAAGCTTATTGAGCAGGGGGAGAAGGAAACCTATACCAGAAAGGGAGAAAACAAGGGTGATACTTATAATTAAATATCTGGTTAAAATAGCAGCTGGGGGTAGGGACAAATAAATAACAAGTGATCATTTTTTTGTTTTAAGGGTGGAAATGTCCTTTAACATGTCCTACTTCTGTTTTTACTGACACGCAGTAATTTTGATATCTGTATACACATACAATTACAGATGCAAAAGTGAAAAATAATACAGAAAAGGAAAATATAATTTATAAGATAGTCTATTTCTAGTGGCAGAAAATATTCAGCCACTAGAGAACTAGATAGATTTTTAGGTTTACACTTTGTAAACATATTACAGGATAAAATAATTTTAGGAGCTAAGGATAGAATGTCTAAAACGTGTCCGATATGAAATACAAGAAAATAATTAAAAATCTGTACAGCACATAGAAAATGACAAGTTCATCTGCAGAGGACTATCTCACTACTTAACCAGCCTTCCCCTATTTGGTAATTACAATGCAGAGTGGACAGCAAAAACCACATATTTTGCAAAAGAAGTAGAGACGTGTGTGGGAGGGAAAAGACTTTATGACTTTTTAAAGCTAAAATAATTTTCACACAAAACAATACCGTACTCATTAAAAAGCTTTTTTTTACATTAGTCCTAATCATACCTCAGCAGCAATGCACAGTTCCAGCTGAATTTATTTCTACACATGCCCTTCCAAAGGAATGCATCAGTAGGATACAAGTGCTTCTCAGAATGCTGCAGGGCTATCCTAAAGGTTTGGTACATTAATCAATAGGACGTGCCTCCTAAACAGAGTTAAAGAAGAGAAGGGGCATAACCCAAAATTTCAAAACAATGCACACTACAGCAGCATTTATATATGTACTGTTTGTGTATCCTACATGTAAAGAAATAAAGTAATGTCAAGAACACACATAGACTGGGGAGCGGATATCAACAAGCCCTATCAGCAGTACCCAACTACCAATCTGTATTGGAACCAATTGTTCTGGTAGCAGGAGGAGCTGATCTGGTCATGTGGCAACTCACCTGGCTAATAACTGCATTAAAGAGAGAGGCACTGCCCATAAGACTGCGTGATGCCAGTTCCACAACCCGTCAGCATTTTTAAAAGAGCAAATATCTTTAAACAATAAACAAAATACAAACTCTGTCTTGTTTCTACTATTTTGTGATTTGTTATTTAGTTCTAATTTATTTTCCTCAGACTTACTAGACTTAACGTACATAGCTTACCTCCTGTCCCATCTCCAGCAGTAAAGTCCCCACCTTGGATCATGAAATCTTTAATAACTCTGTGAAATGTGCTGCCTTTGTAGCCATACCCTTTCTATAGCAAAAGAAATAAAATTAAAAAGGTTTAGGTGACATGTGGTTACTGAATCTTTCTGGAGTTAGTCCCTATTTGTTGACTGTTAGACAAGAACTGTAAATGCAACAGTCCAATAATATACTGGCTAGGGATCCCCTATCTAGTGCCCATTATAGGCAATGCTCCCCTAGACCAACTGGGAAAACCATCCATAAGCACCCTTAACGCTTCCATGTCTTATTAAATGCTAACAGGTAACTAGTATTTTAAAATTTCCACCAAATAGTTGTGGCTATAAAACATGTTGCTGTAATAAAACAAACCAGTTTTGTTTGCAGTGTGATCTACCTCTGGTTCATTCTTCACCAGAAATCTCCTCTAGCACCTAATCAGCATGATCTACAACTGCCAGCTTTTTAACGATTGTGGTTTTGGGCTGATTTACCTATATTTTTCTTTAATTTTCAGGAGTAAACATGCCCTTTAAGAACCATTTATTTGGCTGCAGCACAATAAAAAGCTGTATGCTGCAAGCTCCATCCAAGACATCCACTGGGACAATGTCCAACACACTGTTCTGATCATTCATTTCCTATTAGGCCCCACCCAACTGAATTTGGGTGTTTAGTCATCATACATGCGCAAAAGTTTATTTAAACTAAAGCTTCTGGACAAAGTATCCAACAGTTGTGTAGTTTCTGATAATTTAGGATTGCTAGTTGCAGATAAAGTATGTATATGTACTGGGTTTCATTATAACACTGTTTGTGGTATGTTTTTTGTTTTATGCAGACAGACATTTCAAAGAAGCAATATAAATTGCTGAATATAAAAAATATTCTATAAGGTCATATAGTGGTAATCACAAGATAGAGAGAGGGAACCAGTTACACAAGCAGCCAGTAGCTCTCCAGATGTTTAAAAACTAAAACTCTCAGCATTCCCTAGTTGCAGAATCTTTGTTGGGGAATGCTGGGAGTTGTATTTTTTAAACACCTAGAGAGCTACTAGCTTCCTTTCCCTGAGTTACAGCAATGTCAGTTATGAAGTAAATGTAATTATTTCCATACAAAAGTTTGTGAAACAAATGTTCATTAATAAAATACATACAGTCAATGCCTTACCTCTCCAGTTGCCAAAGCCACAAAGTTTTTGACAGTCTTGGGAACAACTTTTCCAAACAATCCAATAACAATCCTGCCAGCATCCACGTCTCCAACTTTTATATCAAAAAACACCTATAAATTGCAACATGTAAACATATGTTAAGAATATGTATGCATGTAATGAACTTAGGGCACACCAAGATTATGTAATAAAATGAAACATGCTATTTAATACATAAAAATCAAAGGTGAAAGAATTTATCGCTGCTCACTAACTGCTATAACCTCTCTCTATGATCTGCTATCGCTACTAATTCCTGGACACAATGTATTCTGGGGATGCTCAGTTTAGTTTTCTGTGATTTATTAGGTACTAGCAAACCCAGCAGTGCACACACCTTGCATGCAGCGCTCATGCAAATGCGTCAGGCATCTATGCATATTTACAGCCATAGGTTAGTATATAAGATAGATTTTTAGAGTTAAGTATGTTATTATTTTTCCAATCTATATTAAAAGATGATTTTTGATTTGGTTTGTATCTACTGTGAATTTTTATGTACTTCTATTTGAGATCTATTTCCCTTTATTATACTGGTCAAGTGCCTCCCATATGGGATTCTAATGAGTTATTTGGGTATCATCTCTTTGAACATTTTCTTAGTCCACAGAAAGTGAAAGTGCAAGAAAGTAGCAGAAAAGTTAATAACGAAACTTAACTCTAAATGTACATCAATGAAACATTATGTCTTATGCATTTTCATACATGTTATGGCATGTTAATAGTGTAGTGTGAAAAAGCCCTATCCATTTTGTCTAGGTTTCATATGTTTTACATTAAAAATCTGGTTTTACCTAGGTGAGACATTTTTAAGTGTTGGGTTGTTTTTTTAGAAGTTGCTTGTTTGAAAATGACAAACAAAAATTCTCATTGTTTTGGAAGTTGTTTCTATTTTTATCCACATTCCTCATCCACTGCACTTTAAAGCAACGCAGTAGTGGAAATGGGAACAATTGATTTCAGTGCAAAATCTACAGTCCCTGTCTGTGTAATCACATACTATACATGTTAAGCCTGGTAGACACATACGACTATTTAAACAAGGCATGCTGGAGGTCAGAGGGAGCTAGGCGTCAGTAACAAATCTTGCACAGGGTGCTATTTATCCTAAGGCCGGCCCTGTCAGTCTGTATCCTATAAGTAATAACCATTAGTTAGTAGTTACTCAGGGTTGTCAGTCAAATACTAAATATCATGTCATGATGTCAATGTTCAAGCACTAAGCGCTGTTCACTCTACCACCGACAGGGGTCTCCATCACCTACCGTTTACCTCACATTCCGTAACTTTACCTTCACACTTATAGGTTGCTGGTTATAACCCGGTTCCGGTCCCACCCCGGTCCAATCTCTCCCGGTAAACGTGGTGTTACCTTTACAGTGACAGCGGGTCCTCTCCTCCTGTAGCCATTAGCCTCAGAAAGTAAACATAAGCTGAAAAAGAATGCGAGCGAAGCCCGGTAGGTGACCATCTTCTCACTCCGACCAGAGTCAGGGGTACAACGTCAGCAAACTCCCTCCGCTACACTACAGACCCGCCTCCTAAAATGACCCCGCCCACTCGACCCTCAGCTTGTCAAAGGGGAGTGTCCGAATAGTACAAGTGGGTCTTGGGGTTCCCAGCGCCACCAGTCGGCTGTGGCTTTCCGTGTGGTGGGAGTGGTTACCTACACTGATCCAGGACTCAGGGTTCCATTCCACAAACCATGTACCAGCTGTAACAACTATAATACAACCTGACGCATGGAACAGCATGGCCCTGACAGGAGCAAAATGGAGCGGTATTGTGGTTTTCCAATACCATAAGGCAATGCTACCCTGCGTTATACAGTATTAGTTAATTTATAATATATAATGCAGACTCGGCAAATAGTTATACTCCATACTGTAAATTAAATAGTGTACAATGTACCCCTACTGTAAATTATATGGTGAATAATATACCCCTTAATTTACAGTAGGGGATACATTATTCACTATATCATTTACAGTAGGGGGTACATTATTATATTAACTCCATTCCCCCCAGCCCTCACTTTAAGGCATTAGCCTTAAACCTTGGCATACAGACATTGGATAAAATGATTGGCAGATGTAAATGGTGACAATTGGCACAACTGGTACAAATAAAGTATTGAAAAGCAGGAGGTACTTAACCACCCTCCTGCTTGAAAAAGTAGCTCAAGTCATGCCACGTTAGTGAAGGCAATGTATTAGCAGCAGGTAGCAGTTACTCGCTGCACACTGTTCATGTGCTGTGCTGCACGCCATAACCACTCCCCTTTGCTTTTCTCCCCTAATCTTCCTCCTGTCCTATGTCCTATGCCAGTGGGGACATGCTTAATAAATGTGATTAGCAGGGCTGCACTGATTGCAAAGTAATTGTAATTATACAATATTAATTCTAACTTAGCCAGGCTGCATAGGTTTTTTTCAGGTGTCCCTACCTAATTTGCTGACACGCTGGCATCACACTCACCCCCACCTCCTCAGTTCTGAAAACAAGCCCATGTTGCTTACATATATGGTGTGCTTCCTAATTTCATAGTCACAGCATACTGCCTGTCATTTAATGTGCCTCTTAAATGAAGCATTGATGTCACTGTGTGGGGATCTGTGTAATCTTTTTATCTTTAAAGGACAACTAAGCCACAAAACAACACTGAACCAGAAGGCTGAACACCTTGATATAAAACCAGTAATCTGTGTCTTGCCTCTCATTTTGATACGGGCGCTGGGAAATTTACCTAAATTACATATGGTTTGTGCTTTACTTCACAGCATTCTAATATCACACAGTTTGGTCAACGACTATTATGTTCTACACATGCTCAGTCCTTAGCTATGGCAGACCCTTGTTACAGTTGGTCACACCCATTAATAATCTCTAGCCAATCCTTTTACAGATAAAGCAAGGAAGCATGTGACTGAGGTCAGGAGGTGTGGTCTGACACTGCACATACACACAAATAATTCATCCAGTTCTTAACAGGCTTGCATATACTTTAATACAATTTACTGGAGTGGGATTTTATAGCTTATTGGGGTTTTTAGGGGGTTTGTTTTCAGATTCTGGAGTATAAAAAATTGGGTTTAGTTCTCCTTTAAGGCAGCTTGGACTGTTTGTGTTAAAAGGGCATGCTGCATGTCCACCCTTAAAACAAAAAACTGGTGACTTGTCAGTTGTCTGCCTACAAACCCAACTGCTAGTTTTACCAGTTTATTACATGTATTTGTAACCAGACATAGTAATTGAGGTTGAATAAAGATATACGCCCATCAAGTCCAACCTATTCACTTTTTTTTCCTTTTATTTCTTTTTTTTCCTTTTTCTTTCAGAGAGTTTATTGTATGGCCCATTAATATATTTGTATAAGGTTATCATATCCCCACGCAAACGTCGCTCCTCCAATGTAAACAGCCCTAACTTGTCTAATCTGCCTGCATATTTAAGCCCCTCCATTCCCCTTATTAATTTAGTTGCCCTTCTCTGAACTGCTTCCATTTCGAAGATGCCACTTTTGTATATGGGATTCCAAACCTGCACCGCATATTCCAAATGAGGCCTTACCAGTGCCTGAGTGTAAATTCTTACTCACTTCTTCATAAAAACCAATTAAATTTGGCACAATCTATTTCTCATAAATCCATGCTGACTACTACTAATAAGATGAGCTCTGGAGACAAAGTCAAGGATATGATACCATAACAACATTTCCAGCACCTTCCCTACCACTGATGTTAGGCTTACAGGTCTATAGTTACCAGGTTGGGAACAACTACTTTTTTTGAATATTGTTATTACATTGGCTTTTTTCCAATCCAGTGGCATATCCCCAGACCAAAGTGAATCTGAAAAGATGAGAAACAGTGATCTAGATAGAACTGAACTAAGCTCTTTTAAAATCCGGGGATGCAATCCATCTGGTCCTGAGGCTTTATTGATATTTACTTTGTCTAATTGTTTCCGTACCATATCTTCTGTCAGCCAATGTGAATACTCCTCATTTCTCCACGGCATATTATTACAATCCCTGCTGTAAGGACTAGGATTCTCTATAGTGAAAACTGATGTATGAAAACAGTTTAGCAGTTTAGCTTTTTTGGCATCCTCGACAACCATCTCAGCCCCATCGTTTAATGGTCCCACATTCTCAGTCCTCATCTTTGTACCATTTATATACTTAAAAAACATTTTGGGGTTGGACTTGCTTTGTTCGGCTATCCGTATTTCATTTTCTGTTTTAGCTAGTTTAATTGCTTTGTTGCACTCTTTATTACAGCTTTTATACTCCCTGTAAGACTGTTCTGTTCCCTTTTTCTTTTTTTCCATTTCCCTTTTTACCTGAGCATTAAGCCATGCAGGAGTGGACCTAATTTTTTTACACTTGTTCCTTACACTTGTTCCCTAAAGGTACAAATTTAGAAATGTAATAGTTTAATATCCCTTTAAAAGTGGTCCACATCTGCTCAGTATCTTTACCTAGTATAGTATAGCATAGTATAGTATTTGAGGTTGAATAAAGACATACGTCCATCCAGTCCAACCCATCTAGCAATATCCTCATTTTCTGCCTAACTGTTGATCCAGAGGAAGGCAAAAAAAAACCACCAAATTTATGAAGGGGGAAAAAATTCCTTCCTGACTCAAAGTGGCAATCAGAAATTTCCCTGGATCAACTCTACTTTATGTATCAATACCAGTAACTTGCAACATTCCTTGTTTGCAGAAACTCATCCAGCTTTTTTTTGAAACTGACCAATGAACCTGCCATTACAACGTCCACTGGAAGACAGTTCCATAGCTTTACCGTTCTCACAGTGAAAAACCCTTTCCGAGCTTGAAGCCTAAACCTTTTTTCTTCAAGTCTTAAGGGATGTCCTCGTGTCCTTTGACATGTTCTATTGGTGAACAATGCCCCAGATAGTTTATTGTATGGCCCGTTAATGTATTTATACACAGTAATCATATCCCCACGCAAGCGCCTTTTCTCCAGCGTACATAATTGTAACTTTTCCAGTCTCTCTTCTTATTCAAGCTCCCCCAATCCCCTTATTAATTTAGTTGCCCTTCTCTGAACCCTTTCCATTTCAAAGATGTCCTTTTTGTACACAGGATTCCAAAATTGCACTGCATATTCCAAATGAGGCCTTACCAATGCTTTGTAAAGAGGGAGAATTACATTTTCCTCCCTTGAATCCATACCTCTCTTTATACAAGACAATACCCTGCTGGCTCTGGCTGTTGCCGCCTGGCACTGCTTGCTACCTTTAAGTTTGTTATCCACCAAAACTCCAAGATCCCTTTCCAACAGGGATTCACTTAACACAGAGCCATTTATAGTATAAGTAGCACAAGTATTTTTAAGTCCAAAATGCATCACCTTACATTTATCAACATTGAATTTCATCTGCCACTTAGCAGCCCAATGTGATAATCTATCTAGTTTTTAATGGTCGACAAAGTTTTGTGTCGTCAGCAAACACAGAAACCTTGCTGACAATACCCACTTCCAAATCATTAATAAATAGATTAAATAGAAGCGGCCCCAACACAGAACCCTGTGGCACCCCACTTAGCACTTTAGTCCATAATGATGAAGCCCCATTAACAACTACTCTCTGCATCCTATTCATTAACCAATTTTCTATCCATGTACAAATGTGACTCCCCAGACCAACAGACCTTAGCTTATACATTAGTCGCCTATGGGGGACTGTATCAAAAGCCTTTGCAAAATCCAAGTAAACTACATCTACTGCTATACCAGAGTCTAAATTTCTACTTACTTCCTCATAAAAGCCAAGCAAGTTAGTTTGACAAGATCTATTCCTCCTAAATCCATGCTGGTTACTACTTATAATGTCAGTCCTTGAAACATACTCTAGAACATGTTCCCTTATTAAACTTTCCAGGATTTTCCCCACCACTGAAGTTAAACTTACAGGTCTGTAATTACCCGGCTGTGAACGACTACCCTTTTTGAATATTGGAATAACATCAGCCTTTTTCCAATCCAGAGGCACACCACCGGACATGAGGGAATCAGCAAAAATTAGAAACAATGGCCTAGATAAAACTGAACTTAGCTCCTTAAATACCCGAGGATGTATTTTATCCGGTCCAGGAGATTTATTAATATTAACCTTATTTAGTTCTTTCTGTACCATATCCTCGGTTAATCAAAGTGAACTTGAATCTTGTATACCTTTATTGCTACTATACTCTATGATATCTGTACTTGGATCTTCTATAGTGTATACAGAGGAAAAAAAAATATTCAAGACATTTGCTTTATCGCCATCCTCCGTAACTAACTTATCCCCATTAATTAATGGTGCCACATTCTCAGTCCTCATCTTCTTACTATTAATATACTTAAAAAAATGTTTAGGCTTAGTGATGCTTTCTTCAGCTATCCTAACTTCATTATTAATTTTAGCTAGTTTGATTGCTTTCTTACACTCCTTGTTACAGTTTTTATACTCCCTAAAGGCCCTTTCCGTTCCCTCGGCCTTAAAGGTTTTAAATGCCTTTTTCTTCCTTACCATTTGCCTCTTTACATCAGAATTCAGCCACATGGGCGCGGATTTATTTTTTTTACATTTATTTCCCAAGGGTATAAATTTAGATGT